>JBAJNP010000554.1:28474-89155 GCA_036877545.1 Yasuhikotakia modesta
ACTGGATGATGTCAGGCAGTTTTTAAACTAATGCATTTGGTATTTAAATGCACCGTCAGCTTTGCTTTAGCACCTGCCTGACTGATTGTATTGATTATGTAAATCATGTAACGGTGCAAGAAATGCGCAAGATGCACAAGCATGCAATGCAGCGTAATGTGATGTCATTGTTGTGCTGTGATCCAGACATCTAATTCATCTCTGGTTTTATATTGATTATATCGAACATGTCAGGATTTAACACTTGTTTTGCAGGCTGTAGCAGTGCAGCGTTATTTGGGGCAGGCATAAGTCTTGAGGTTTGTGAATAGACACAATTGACAATTACCCTAATTTGCATAGAAAGGAGACGTCTTTGTGTTGAGGAAAAAAAGTGACCGTTTAAATATTCATTGTGCAGTGGTGTGCAAATATTCAAGTGGCACAACTGTTTGCTGCTTAGTTTATAGCCAAAAGATTACACAATGGTTTTGTATTAGCGGGTCATAATCTGTGAGGTATGTGATGTGCTGTTGTATTTTGAGACATGCACTTTTGTTCCATTTTGTGATGCGGTGATGCGGTCCACAGGCTGCAGGAATTACAGGATTCACTTTAACCATGAGTTGAACAGGAGTTAGCAGGCATAGCCACTCCAGGAAATTAAAAGCTAAACCTACTTCCCTTTAACTTCCCGCATGCTCTCTCATCTCGTGCCAGTGCCTTAATGAATAGTAAATTATTAGTCTTTGGCTTCCCTCTTTGCCACAGATTCATATACATCCATTGATTCAAACTATCATAGACTGAGGCCATTAAACTGTGTAAATAAACACACGGGCTATTGTATACGGCGCATACCGTTGATAATGAGTCACAGTGGTTTTGCATTGGTCCAATTAAAAACAAAGGTTGACATTACAGGCAGGACCGTAACTAGGAATTCTGGGTATTTTGACTGTATATTGCTCTAGGCCCCTTGCAACAGCTTTAATGTATTGCTGAGGGCCCCCTGCAGTTTTTGGCCAGAAAAACCGTCCCGCCCATCGCCCCAGTAGCTTTTGCCCTGTTTACAGATATAATAAGGTTAATTACACTTTTCCTGGTATTAAACAATGAGTAACAGGTTAGCATTTATTTTGATCTTCAATGCTAGCCAAACCGCTAATAGACAGTAGCTTTCAGTTAGTAGCTAGATGTCTCTTGCTGGAAAAATACAATAGTAATCTTTATGTAATCATGTGTTGTCCTGTTGTGTGCCAATACAGTAAACGTTCACAATTTATTGCTGAATTATTGTTTTTGATATAATTGTTTGACAAATGTTAATGTCAAATTATACTCTGATCTCGTATCTGCTTCTGAAGTTTGTTCCTCTGTGGTCTCCTCTGTTTTCGT
Source organism: Yasuhikotakia modesta (assembly GCA_036877545.1). NCBI lineage: Eukaryota > Metazoa > Chordata > Actinopteri > Cypriniformes > Botiidae > Yasuhikotakia > Yasuhikotakia modesta. The sequence goes on from JBAJNP010000554.1 coordinate 29,852, forward strand.
GCAGAGAATGCATTTACAATTCTGTGCATGTTCACTTTTTTTAAACAGTAGAATATTACCAGACTTTTGGCTTGCGTCAGAAAGATGAGAAATAATATCCTACTTTTCAAGAAGCCACCTATTATTTTGGAACTTTTAGCTGCAAGTTTTTTTTATGCTTCTCAGAAAACGTCCTCAAAATATATATTTTACAATTTTAAACTGTAATGCGGCTTTAATGTTGCAACACTCATCACACTTTCAGTTCTTTTAAATATTATATATCTGTTTATGTGGAAATATATATGGCAACACATTTCAAAAACCACAGAAATCATTTTGATGAGGAACTATTCCAGTTACAAAGCTAAATTACCGGCTCGTCTAAATTACTCCCAAACTGCTATTGTTTTATGTGAAAATTGGAACATTTGCTAAATTCAGCCAATTCAAAAGTCTAATTGAAAACCTCCAAGCGTATTTGGTGTTATTGCTTTTCACTGCCCTGAAGATATAAAAACCAGACGATATGTCTTACATTTTGAATTCACAGCTTCTATTCATATACCAACAATGTTATTTTTTTTACACGTTTATTTAAACCAAAAATATACCTGGGCGGCCCGACCACCATGATCACCGACCATGAAGGAACATTGTGGAAAGGAATGAAAGCGAGGGTTGTATAGAAAAATTTAGGAATGAGGTTGACCTATGTGAGGTAGATGTACCTCACATGTACAGTATGTGTGTGTGGTTTGTTTGTGTGTGGTAAAATTGTACTTCTTGCTAGCCAGTACTGAATGAGAAACTGGTTACACTTTGCTGGTTACGACTGTCGCCTTATTTTTGTGTTTAAAAATGAACCCCTATAATGATAATTTGCAGTTATTTGCATATAGAGTCATTGTGTAACATCTTTGATTGTAACTTGTGAAACTTCAAAAATGCTTCAAAAAAGGAATATTCATGCTTTAGGTGTCGCTCTGCAAAAGTTTTCTCTTGACGTTTGAAGACCTGCTTGTCATGTCAGATGTTTTCTTAAGCATGGTTTGTCTTTGATTTCAGTTGCACACATCACTTACATCAGTGAGGGTCCGAACATTATACCATTTGATATAAACCATGTATTATGTTGCAGTTCCTAATAAACTTACAGGCCAACTGGCAAATATCTCCAGGTTGAAACAGGTTACGGTGGAGATCCAGAGATCTGCTGTGATCCTCAGCCAGTGCAATATGAATGCGTTTAGGAAAGTATATGCACGGACCCAAGCCTGTCAGAGGAGCACTAAATCACCAGGATCTGGGTTGAGTAAACCCAGAATGCCACACTGGAGGTCAAGGAGGTTCACGCTATGCCCACAGGCTAGTGAGTAATTGGAAGATTAACCTTGGGGGAGTCACTGCTGCAGCATTCCAAACTTCTTCTGAAGACGTGTGTCTGAAGGAACGTGAACAAGGTGGGCTTGTCTATTTTGGTTTTAGAACTTGGAAACAACAAGTGGATCCTTGGATCCTTGGTCCACGATATGTATTTTGAGGTACTTTTGTGTGGCATGCAAGCTTTAAAATGGAAGATGTTGCAATTTTGTGGAGCTCGTTTTGGGGTCAGTATGCACAAGATGCCCTTTTAGGAACTTTTTATCATCGTATAATAAAGATTTTGACCTTTACGCCAATATCACTGGAAAGGTTGCCGGTTGTCATTTGGGCTCGGCGTTGCACAAGTACAATCTCATGAGGAAAAGATTTGCAGTAATAAAAACACAAACGTCTTTTTACAATGTCTAACATCTGTTTATTATTCTGAAGTATGTACCAAAATAATTGCTATACGTAAAAATAGCATTTCGCAAGTAAAAACTAAGTAAAAATGTTTACAGTCAAGCATTACTAGTTGTACAAAAATAACAACACAATAAAGATTAAAAAAACAATGAAGAACAGAACATCTTCACCTCAGTGTGCAAACTGTTTGTACAGATAGAAATGCATCCTTCTCAGGCCTGCACTCCATGATAAATTATTTAAATAGCATTTATCTACACACACATATGAAACAGTCTTACAAACAGGAGCAACAAACAGAGCAATAATTTATCAACTTAACAAAAAAAGTACTGGACATTTTTGAAGCACTGGCAAAAGTATTCCTAAAAATACGTTGTCTCCCATTTTACTGTATTTTCCATTGGGGTGTGGGGCGGGGGTGTTTGTTATATAAAGATACTATTTACAACTTGTGCTACAGTAGCGATAAGGCAACCAATTTTGTTTAAGCAAATGATAAAGTACTTAAAGCGTTTGCTTGATCAAATTACAAAACAGTAATGAGGTAATATTTGTACATTAAAGTTTTCCTTTTTCTCTCTCTCTACAGAAAGGGCAAGTCGAACAGTATTCAGAAGACTATCTTAATAAATTCTTAATTTTAAAAGGCTTTGAGTATCGCAGCCTTGGTTGTAAAGTTTTGTTTAATTTTATATTTGAACATGTTGCTATAAATATTTGTTTTAGTGAGAGACAGACAGCCCTCTCTTAAGCTTCTAGCGAAATCTCACAGCGCGGTCTAGTCAAATAAGCGTTTTTAAGTGCTGCATACAGCTATGAAGAAACGTATGTCTGAAAGACTCAGATTAGCCTATCAAATAAACAATGCCTCAAATTATATTTGAGGAAACTAGATTACTTAGTCATCCAGTATCCATATGAGTCATTTCCTGTAATGAAGGTTGTTCTGGGACACTATTAAGTACATAGAACCAATTTGTCATGAATAAAACCTTATATTATGCCATTTCTAATGAATAGTTAAAATGGTTTAACCATCTAACCCTGAGAAAACTATGCTCACTAAACCATGAGATGTCTCCCACCAACCCGTTAATGAATGTACTTGATGAAACTTAAGATGAGACTCAGCTAAGCAGAATTTTAGACTGTAAAATTGATAGACTGTCAGAAAAACATAAATAGTATTCATCTAGGCATACATGTTTTTTTAAATGATTTGTTGATTGCCTTAAGTTAAAAAGAGAATTGGTTTTAATAAAAACACTGATTATTATTTTTAAAGGGTTATGCTCTCTCCAAATTGGCCATAATTTTTTATGAGAGAAATGGAGAGAGAGAGAGAGAGAGAGCAAAGGACTGAAGTGCATAGCTGTCTGCTGGGAGCTCTTCCCACACAGAGCTGAATGAGGTTTTTCAGAGAGAGAGATTTGTCTTCCCAATTAAGCAAAGCAAGGGAGACTTTTTTTTCTGCTCTACCTGCTAATGGCGGAGGGGTCCAGATTCTGAATCGATAGCTAGTTGGCTTAGCATCTCAACCAGCGACAATGACATTGAAATTGACCGCTTGCTTTCTCGCTCCACCAGTGTGAGCAACAGCAGAAAAAGTAGCATCAAATCTGTCCCTGGACTTTCCCCGGAATACATATTTGAACAGAAAGGTGCATTGTTTGAGAAACTTCCTGCATGTGCAATTACACATCTGAAAAGAAAACAGAAGACAGTAAGTGTTGTTCTGATTTGTATAAATGCTAAGTATGAGATTGTGAAAAACACTATCTAGGTATTGTGTTGATTCTCACCTCTGCATTCATATTTGAGGTCCGAGAAGTAAACCATCTCTTGTGAGAAGACAAAGAGACCCAGTCTTCCACCTGCGTAAGTTTTGTCATAAATTCTACCAGAATCTGCCATGATCTTCTTGCCTTCATACATGACCACTCTGAAATGTATAGAGGAAATTGTTAACCGTTATGTTTTCAAATACAAGTATTTGTAAATGTTTCAAATGTATATCTGTTCCGATTCATTGTTCTGTTTAATGATACCTTATATGTCCAGTTCTTGGTCTGTGGGTCAGGTGCCATCTGTAAGCAGTGAAGTCCTTCCATCCAATGTTCTTTGGGTCGTGCCACAGTGTGCGCACCTACAAAGGTTTGAGTAAAGACAGATTGGTATTCGTATCACCATAAGGCTTTCAAAACTGGTTTCATCACACTGGCATTGGTAAAAACGTACCTGTCCTGGAGTATCTCCAGTGTGCCAGAGGGCATTTCTAAGGTGTTCGCCCGGCCCTGTGGTGGAGTTAACCACTTTGATTGACAGCCCCGAGTAACCCTGTGCTTTGGTTGGTGTGCTGGACCAGTAGGTCTGTGTGATCTGCTTCCACATCACCACATAGAAGCGAGAGCTGGACTGGTATCCAAAAACGAAGCCGGCATAGTCGTCATCTCTCTCCGTGTTGATGAAGAAAGTTCCATGGAAGTCGACCGAATTGAACTCATCAAAACCTTTAAATCAGGTTTAGAAAGACTGGTAAGAATTGAATTGTTGCTTAGTTCAAATTAAATACTATGTTTTAACTCCCTTACCAACAGCAATGCCAGGGTCGCAGTTGACTGTCTGGACAAGTTCTTTGCCTTGGTGACGGACCACCCAGTTGGGGTCAATCTGAGAAGTGCCCTTAGGATCCAAAGGTACCATCTGAAACTTGCGGAAGTCTGTTTCGCTAATGTCAATGTTCTCTGGGCAGACATCATAGATATCTGGGACCTTGTCATCGTCAAAGTCATCTTTACAAGCATCACCACGTCCATCGCCTAAAAGGGACAGGTAAACTTGTAAGAATACATTTGAACATTTCATTAACCAGTAAGTGAGTCCAATTATCAGTAACTTATGCAAAACTACATGGTTTCACTTACCATCAGAATCTAGTTGATCTGCGTTGGGAACCAATCTGCAGTTGTCTTTCTCATCAGGGATGCCATCGTTATCATCGTCGTAGTCGCAGGCGTCCCCTTTACCGTCTTTGTCGTGGTCGGCCTGGTTGGCATTGGCAACGTAGGGACAGTTGTCAAGGTTGTTTTGGTGACCGTCCTCATCAATATCCTGATTGCTGTCACATTTGTCTCCAACACGGTCCGAGTCAGAGTCAAGCTGTTGGGTAGACAGTGGAGAATTAGCAGGTATGAAACTGCATGTGTCTCTGCATGCTCTCATTATAAACTCATTGTAAACTCATGTTGCTCTCTCAGTTGTTGTTCATAGACAGCTATGAGATTAGATGGAGAGACTTTGGTTTGGGTCTTCTGATGTTTCTTCTAAAGATTTAGACAACGAACTATGTAGTCAAGGAAATACGACCAAATAATCTTGGCCATGTTTTCCAAATTAATCAAAGTTAAAAAGTTAGAAAATTGACTTGTTTGTGCCTGTTATTTTTGGAATTTTAGGAGAAACATTTGAAACTTAAAAGATACTTCAATGAAATATAACAAAACTCAAAGTCTCCTGAGTTATGTAGGGAAACCTCACATTGGTAATCTAACCTGGCAAGTTTTAATCTTAGGTTTTCTTAATGAAAATATGGGAGTGTGGGACTTTTTTTAAAATGAGATCTCTGCTAGTTATCCCATCTGTGTAGACTTTCTCATGTTCCTGAAGCTTGGCACTACCACAATCACATTTCAGCGTCTAATGAGGAAAGGAGGGGTACATTCCATCTCTTCAGTTAACCATGGCACAGGTGTGATCTGCAGGGATCGAGAGCCGACTGAGCATGCTTAAACCCACCGGCAAATCCACTCCTCACTAATAACCATTCTTTACTTCCACATATCCTTTGGGCTAATTGTACACTATTGAGTGCCCTTGAAAAGCCCCCTAGAGCTTTATTGTGCAGCTTTACCTTCAAGTCCAAAAGCGTTAACTCCTCTATACATAGCATAGTAGAGACTCTTGCTACCCTCTGAGTATTGCGTAGTTATGGCTCTGGGCTGAACAATCTATAGATTTTTGTGTTTTAGATGTTATACATTTACATTAGATAAATATGTACCTGGTCTGGGTTGTGCTCTAGAGGGCAGTTGTCACACTGGTCACCAACTCCATCTAGATCTGTGTCTTTCTGGTCTACGTTGTACAGATACGGGCAGTTGTCGTTCTCATTCAAGATACCTGCCAAAAAAAATCACATAATGGTTTGAATGCATCTTTGAATGCATCAAGTTAAGTTTGAAGAGTCAATGGATGCTTTAAGCATTAGTTCATACCATCTCCATCAATGTCCACAGCACAGGCATCTCCTTCACCGTTGTTGTCGGTGTCAGTCTGGTCTGGGTTGCTGTTGTAGGGACAGTTATCACAGCGGTCTCCGACATCATCGCGGTCATAGTCGTACTGCCTTGGGTTGAAGACGAGTGGACAGTTGTCCTGTTTAAAAAGAGGCCACAATTTAGATGGAAACGCAACAACGTGTTAGCCATTCTTCACAGGGCCCTCTAGCAATGTGTTATTTTTAGACGTTAGACTTGTAATTTGGCTGTGGGTGTGTAGCTCTGTTTAGAGGAACGCAAGGATAAAAGTGAGCCTTATTTCAGGATTTGTACCAAAGATAATATTGGATTAGGAAAACACACTGTAGGTCTTTCAGGGTAGTCCCTCTCTGGTGGAATTTGAGGTTTGTATATAAAAAGTTTACACAGCACCTTTTTCCACATTTAAAACTATGTAAGCTGTGTGCCTTCTTGGTGACTTTATTCATTCATGTACACCTCAAATGTAATATTATTTTAGTGGAATCTAAAAATAATAAAACTATATTTATACCCTGTCATCAGGAATGCCATCGTCGTCATCATCACTATCACAAGCATCTCCGATTCCATCCTTGTCGTAGTCCTCTTGCCCGGAGTTTGGAAGATTGGGACAGTTGTCCTTTAAAAGGTAGTGTATAATGATTAATTTGCTGTAAAATGACACTAAACATTACTGTCGCTTTAGTTAAATATTTATCATCCTACCTTTTTGCAGTGATAAGTTGCATTCTCCACACACACAAGATCCGCATTAGGCCAGCCATCAAGATCTGTGTCCTCTCCACAGATGTGCCCATTTCCAGCAAAGCCAGGCCTGCATTCGCAACGGAACATCGGATCTGCAAAATGGCCCAGGTAGTTGCAGCGAGCGTTCTTATTGCAGTCATGGCTGCCATCGAGGCAAGGGTTCCGGGGCGTGCACACCTACAACAGATGCAACGACCATCAGTTCACAAACGGCTGTCCTCTGGTAAGTTATAATCTTTTAATCTTCTCTCATTTACCTGTTTCTTTGCAGCAGCATCCTCCACCCCTTGACCGAATGGCTGAGGGCCGGTGTAGCGAGTGGGGCATGGCAGGCAGTTGTAGCCGGGCACTGTGTTCTCACATCTGTGCACTCCATTGAATTCAAAGCAAGCATCAGGAACTTCCTTACACTGCCATGGAGAAAATATCATCATATTGAGATGTTTTATGCTTTTATTAAGACAATGATTTTTGTAGTTTGAACAAAGTAAAATAATTTACCTCATTGATATCTTTGCATTCGATTCCATTGCCAGTATAACCTGTGGGACATTTTCCACATTTCCAAGATCCATCTGGGAAGCTTGTGCATTGGGCTCCACTGAAGCATGGGTTCGAAAGGCATCCATCTGGCAATGAATTCATGGACATAAGTGAATGATTTCACACAACAGACAGTCTCAGTTGAGGGATTATTTGATGTCATTACTCACCAATTGGGCATGCTTGCTTGTTGCAAAGCTGGGTGGCCTTTGCATCTCCCACACAGTCTTTGCCACCATACTTGGGTACTGGATTATTGCAAAGACGCTTACGGCTTTGGGTGCCACCCCCGCAGGTAGTGGAGCAAGTATCCCAAAGTGACCATGGTCCCCATCCACCATTGACTAGAGGCAAGCAATTAAAAAAGTAATTAAAAAATGTTTGCAAAACAAAAACCATAAATGGTAGCTGTGCAGGGTGGCCGTTTACTTACTCGGACATGGTGATTTCTCACATTTCTCGGTTTGCCGGCCTTCACCTTGGCACTCTTTGCCTTCCATCTGTGGTGTTGGTGAGTTGCACAGACGAATGCGGGTGATGACGCCGGCACCGCAGGTGACAGAGCAGGAGGACCAGGGTGACCAGTGACTCCAGCTGCCATCTTGCTTAACTGCATGTGTTAAATGAGACGACAACAGACAGGTTTGTGTTATTTCTCTTGTTAGTTGAGACAAATCTTACAAGGATGTCACCATTGGTCATTACTCACAACGCTTGTCGCACTCCTGCAGGTAGCAGTCCCTTGTCTGCACCGACGTGCCCTCGCAGTTGTTGTTGATGCGGTCGCAGGAGCGGCCGCGCTGCTGAATGCCCCTTCCACAGGACACGGAACAATGCGTCCATTCAGACCAGGGGGACCAGCCGTCCTCTGCGGAGTCACTCGCTGTTGAGAGAGCAGAACGAGACAATAGAAGAGCTATTCCTTCTTTCTAAAGCAGCAAAATGGAGAAAGCTTTTAATACTGGTCCTTAATGGATTCAATTTAGCCTGGGCTGCCTGTGACAGAACACTCTAGGGAACGCTGGCATGAGCCACACAGTTGGAATGCTGGGGGAAATGTCAGTGTACTTACTGCACAGGGATGCCTTTGAGTACCAATCCAAATGTGGAAATGGAATTTGCAAACACCCTTGATTATTCTATAAGTGCAAATGCATGAGGCTGATATTCATTAAATACAACCAGCCGTGTCAACACTGCAGTTTCTGCCTGTTTTATTGAGTTTCTGCCAAAAGGCACCAATTTTCCTTCTCTATTTAACCAATTTGGACAATTATGGCCATTTAGTGATTCAGTGATGCACAAAGCTCTTCTGTTCCATTCATTAGTAAAACTTCAGTTGACGTCTATTGTGTGATGTAAGAAAGATTGCGAATGTAAGAGTGATTGATTCACTACCAAAGCTTGTGAAAGAACATGAAGATGCCTGGTTTACACTACATTTAAATGGATGTAAAAGTTAAATGTGCTGTAGATCAGTTACTTACGGGTTCCACAGCGAGGGCAGCATTCTCCATCAGGCACTGTGGCATTTGCACATGGAATTAGGGGACACGAAATCTTGCGGCACACCGTTGCAGAGTTCTGCGGTCAAAACAATCACTCTTTAGTTATTTGTTACAATATTTGCCACACTTGGTGCATTTATTATGGAAATCCATCTCTTGCTAGGGTGCCGCAACAGTTTAACACTTCAAACACAATTACATATCTTTATAAAAATACCATGAATTTAGGTAAGGCTAATCATAAAGTTTTGTTTTAGCCTACTGTTTAAGCACTCTTTTTAGGTACCTTGGTTTCCTACTTTTAATTAGAGGCTAGGTACCTCAGGAAATGCACCCAGCTTAAGTCTACCACAATGGACTTAGGCCAGCACTGTGTACATAGCACCTTCAGTCAAGTGGCTTCCATCTCTCTAACACACAAATTAGTGGCTTAATGACAGAGCAGGCAGCTGTCTGGGTTTAACAGGTGCATGTCTGTAGTGTTGGGTTCCTACCTGGCAAGTGCACTCTGTGCAGTCGTCTACTGTCCATTCCTCCTTGTTTTTGTGCATGATTCCATTGTGAAGACAGACTCCATTATGGACACCTATGCGATTCATGAGCATGTTCTTCTCATCTGTCTACAAATACCAACACAAATGGGAGTTATGTTATGAGGAACCATGTTACACAGTATTTTTACTGCACATAACTAATGCAAACTTTTAGGCTGGTTAAATGATTAACTTTGTCCTCACCACTTTGCGAAGCTCATTGGACAGTTCCTGCACCACCACGCCAAGACCTTTGAGTTCCTTGAACATGCTGGTCAGGTCCTCGCAGGAGAAGCCACAAATCATCTGGAGATCTACACAGGTGAAATGCATTTAGCAGAATTTAAAACCACATGCCCATATTCATATTGCACTTTTATTTATATTATGTATGAGATATTACCTTTTGTTTTGTGGCCAGTGTAATCAGTTCGGATTGCTGGGCTGGATCCATTTATGGGATTTTCAAGAGTGATGATGTCAGTCAAACCAGCTGCTGTAAGAAAAGCAAAAAGATAATGAGCTAATGGAAAAAGATGACTGGAAAGATGAAAAAAGCTATTGAAACGGCTGAATAGAGAGAAGGGAGCTTGATGTCTTTAGTTGGCACAATTGATAACGCTAGTACGTTTGTCTGCGCAGCGTTAAATCGGAAAACATGAACGGAGCGCACTTTCAGGTTCTTAGTTGCGCATTGAGCGCAACCCACGCAAAGGCACGAGCGCTCATTTATGAACCTGATATTCAAAAGCGCTCGCCCGAAGTTATTGAGTCACGCATTGTTGCATGTGTTTAACATTACACTTACAGCTTTGGCATCCTTTATTCCTCAAAATCGCGTCCAATGTCGTTCCGAAAACAAAGCGCACGTTTTGCAGCACACCCTAAAAATGTACAAACAGTTACGTTTATGCAGCTAACTTCATTTTGGCATGCATGTCTACAGAATTCATACACGAGTCCTTAACTCACCATGAACTTGTCCTTCACTGCGCCCTTGCCGACCCTCAAACTCGCCACACCTGGGGTCTCCTGAGTTAGGATGGTCTGGATGGAAGCATCAAGCTCCGCTGTGTTCACCTCCTCGCACCCCACATAGAACTGAACCCTGTCCTCTTGCACGAAAAGCGTGATGTTCTTCCAGTGTCCCACTGCCAAATCCGCTTCCTCGATGGACACAACCTGTTGTTTGTTTTCAGTGGAAAAAACAATGTCCAGAGTGTTTGCCTTTCCGTTGGAAACGATTTCGAAAATGGGTCCGGAGCCGTCATTCTTCTCCACGGTCAGGAGACTCCCCCTCGTCCGCTTGAACTGCTTGAAATTGACCAGAAACAGAAATCCTCTCTCCGCGTGAATGGAATCGATTAGGTCCCTGAAGGAGCTCTCGGGAACCGGGGGGATCAGGTCGGGGTTCAAGATCTTGTAGGCGGGACTGTAGGGGTCGTCGCCTTTTACCAGACTGACCCCGTGGTTCTTCCTCGGCACGTCGATGAGCTCGAACAGATCGTAAACGCTGTTGTCGTCTCGACTTTCTACTAGGAATTAAATTCATTGTGTCTCATTATAACGTGCGTTTTATTTATATGATGCTGTGTTTAAATACAAACGGATTATTCTAGTTATATATATATATATATATATATATTATATATTAAATCACAGCTCTCAGAAACACCATTAATAAAGATACAGAGTTTATTTGTAACTCACCTGCGACTCTTGCGCTCTCGCAGCTCCACAGCATCAATAGCAAAAATATTGCGGCCAACTTCATTTTAGCCCTTAGAGTTTTCCTGTCGAAAAACAAGCATGTTTAGATATTTAAAACATCAAAACCAACAAAAATGACATTAAAGCCGGCAAGTTGTTGTGCTATTTCTATACATTTGAAAATAAAGAACAAACGCACCTTCCCGCACGTTTCAGACAGCAGTAATTTTGTAAATCCCGGGAAAAAGTGATAAAATTCCCAAGATGAGTTAAGAAAAACTGTTTTAAAAAGCGTTGAAATTCTTCTCGACTGTGATCTACAGCATTCGGTCTTTCTTTGCTATAGTTACAGAGGCCAATCTAACTATCACCAAAGAGAACAAAGTGCTATTTAAATAGTTTCACGGCATTCCTGAGCAAGACTTTCCTCCAATCAGATGCTGGAAGGAAAAAGGGACGAGCTTGCGATCTTACCTCACAGCGCGTTTGTCTGCGCGCACACGAGGGGAAAAACGCACCGCATTCCAATGAACAAATTCCATAAACATACTTTTGGACTTTCGTGACCGCTGCTTCCGTTTAGTGGCTTTTTATTTGCCCCGCTCCTGATTATTTTTGTATCCAGATATTTTCACAATCCTTGATTCCCACTTGTTGTCCCTGACGGCTCTGTTCACCCCGCCGTTATTTGGGGAAATACTACGCTTTATTTATGGCCAGTTATAACGAAGCTGCGTTTTGTTAAGTGGACAAGTTAAAATTGTTTTAGTTCCCTTGTACTTATTTAGGAATCGTTTGTGTAACCAGCGGCCACATCTAATAGTCGCCCGCTGCATCCCGAAGGATGCTCGGGAAGGAACCGCGTGCTGTTATGCGCGTCTCCGCTAGAGGCCGTTCTGTGGTTATTTGAGTCCTTGAATCTGCTAAAATAAGTTGAAATTTTTGATTCATAGAAATGTTGCTGTTGTTTCCATGTAAATACAGCATGAATTCATAAAGCCCCTGTTTTTATTGATCCCTGTGGCCACATGTAGGGACATAAGTCGAGATTATTATGTATAATAATATAAAATGATTATTAATTTCTATCGTATCCTAGCCAATACAGCTGAAGGCTGTTTAATGAAATATTTATTTACTGCTATATATGTTATTTATGTTTATTTACTGCTATAACGTTTTATAACATGTAAAATGTTGTCACAAATATAAGGCTTTAAGGTTGTTTTTCTGTGTGTTGTGAGTTTAAGCATCTTTGAATGGCTCAATTAAGATGGATGAAAGAGGATCAGTCAACCATGTCTTATTCCTACTCAAAACAGATTTTACTTGAATATCTTGAGGATTTGAAATAGAAAATATGCAGACTTGTGTTGTTTAGACTTAACGCCCACCTTGTTGTTATTGATATGGAGTTGTTGATATGGAGTTCGATGTACGATATGGGATCTCAGTCTTGGTTGATGTTGTTTATGTTAACTAGCTCCGAAAAGTGTTATTGTTAAATTGACAATTGTAAATTACTTTATTCAGGGACCTGATGGACTCCCAGCTAACAGGGAAGGTTGTAAGAACGTTGGTTAACATTCTCTGAAAGTTATCCAAATCAATTCTTGTTGTAATATTAATGGAACACTTTCTAACATTATATTTTTAAAAATGTTTAAAATTGTTAGTGAAACATTTTAAAACGTTACCAGAACAAAAGCAATAATGCTAATACAACGTTTAAAACAGTTTGACTGTTCCTAGAACATTCAAAATAACGTATCTAACATTTTTGTTTACTGATAGAAATGTTCTGGCAACCTTAAATTGCTAGCTGGGTTAATTTAGATTTAAGTGTTAGTAACATTGTTTAGAGGCTCAGAGTGATAAATCTCACCTTACAGACTTGTGTGGACAGATGTTTGATGTGTAACTGATGATTCAACACAGTGCGTCAGCCATCATTGCTTAGTGTTGACTCTCTCTGCCCTGCAGCAATCCAGGCCTATTGTGCTCACAAATATGGCTTCCTGTCATGAGACGCTGTCAGTCTCAGCCTCCGCTACATAACTCAGCTGTTCGGCTTCCAAAGCTCTGTCATGGAAACCATACTCTTTTCTAATGACGCACATAACTGTTAATAGCTTGTGTGGAACCCGAGCTGACCGGTCGCTGTTAAGGTGAAGCAGAAAATATTTCAGTTATGAATCTGCTGCTTACATTTGCTGTAGAACATCATAAATTAAAGGATTACAAGAATATTCTTTTCAAAACAAACACCGGCGATTTTGTTTATACATATTTTCCTGATTCCCATTGACTTGCCATTTTTACAGAATTTCCTGGCAATAACCATCAGACGTCTTTATCTGTTATGGCAAGTCCAGAAGATAAAAGAATAAGATGCGACCGATACGATTGTGCAACTATATACTCGCTGCCCTACAAATGAAGTCCTGTTTTCACTCATCATAATTCCTCTAGATGTAAAAACATTTGCACATGTTGCACACCGACCATTTCAACAACGTATTGCCTCATTGCAAAGAGCCACGGGGCTTATTTGTTTCAATGGTTCACATAAAGCCTGTTTGGACACTTACACACACAGCTTTATTATCTATTTTTTAGGAATGGCCAATTTCTTGGTTGCATAAGAACCGCTTGGAGTTTTTTGAGAGCTTTATTCCAAGCAAAATAAATTATGTATTTGTATTCATAAAACAAGTTTGCTTTCTAAGCATGTTAATCTGTGAGGACACCAGTTTAAATAAACTAACAATAAGAGAATCTCCAGAGCAAATTCTGAGGCGTATATTTACTAGAAACTAAACAACCACACCGGTGAGGTCTAAGCACACACTTGTGGCCAACGTGAACTGTATTGCCGGTAAGCTTCGGTGTCCCCAAGCAACCTAACAGACACCTTTTCCACACTGAACAAAAATATTTTCTCTGTCTGGAAGAATTTGGATGTTGATTCAGAGAAACTTAAGCATCTTGTTTATGTCTCTCATCCAGTCATTTGTGAGGAAATCTGTATTGAAAAGCATAATATTAAATCACAAGAATGGCATGTTCATGTGAATACAACCACATGCTCATCTCTGTCCTGATGTCGCAGGCCACACAAATTCATTCAAGTAATACCAAAGAAGTCAGGAATGCTGTCTGCATATTTTGTCATGGACTATTTTGCATGACTCCGAGCTTCTGAATGTACTAATTCATCCTTGAATTGGGCTTGAATCAGACAAACAGCCGGAGCGTTTCAGATGGAGGTTTAGAACGGCCTGTGACCACCTGTGCAGCTGTTCCAGTAATCTGCTCCTCTGACCTGTAATATCACAGTAGAGCTCATTAGACCAGAGACACTCGGAGAGTGTGCCAAGATCACGGGCATCAGTTCTCCGAGATGAAAGGAGATCTGTTTCCACAGGTCCCGGTATGATACGAGTTGCTAAATATCTTTCAGTGTCAGAAAATGTTTTCCGAGTCCATTCCATCATCTCTCCACAGAAGGTCACAGTGTGCCAACTTCCTTTTAATGTGTTTCCATGCACAATGTAATTTGCATTCCTGAGTCTAGTTAGCGGTAAAAAGAAACACGCTGTGCTCTGAATTATGTTGTGGTGGTTGCCTGAGAGCAATCCACTTCATTCCACTTCTGAAGATTCACACCATATTTGGCCAGTCTGAACATCAGGTTCCTGAATGTAAGGAACATTCTGTGATATAGCAGTTGTCATCGCATGCTAACCTATTGGGCACCTCAGAGTTACATGTGTCCGATGCATTAACTGAGGAAATATTGCTAAATATAAATTGTTAATGAAATTAATGTGAAATTGAGAACCTTTTATGAGGAAAGCGCTGGCGCTCGTTGCGAACCTCCAAGATAAAATATAGATTTTTTTCCACACAAAAATGTTTCTTTTCTCAGCCACAGACATCAGGAACACCATTAAAATTCAATTGAAAAAGATCTGTGAACTTCATTACGTTTTTTTCCATGTCTCATATCTTATAGTGTTGATAATTTCACGACCAGACGTCTGTGAACCTCAGCGGTGTTGTAGCCGGTTCTCAGGATGTAGTAAAAACGTTCACAGTTTTCTTTCTCCTCGTGCGTCTTAAAAATGGAACTTGACATCATGGTGCTCTGGCAAACTGATTAATCCTCTCCTGCTACTTGCTTATCTCAGATAAATGGAAACATCTGTATTTCTTCTACAGGAGCGCGGCCTTGATGACCCAGGCAGCCAAAGGTCACATGCTGTCATCATTCCTGAGAGCTTTCACTGTTATTCTACTGTTGTCAATGATCTTATCGCTACCAAACCGGTGGAAGATCTGAGACTGTGCATTAGCGATGCTCTGCTAGCGATACACCAGATCTCTTAACTTCAGGGAGACGCATGCAATGTTCTTTGTCCTTGTGAAAATTTGTTTTCTGATTTTATTTACCCACTTCAACCTGTATTTCAAAGTCAGGGATTAATACGTTAGTGTTTTTTACCAGACGCCACCCTTGTTTGCTTGTCCACGTTTGAACATTTTCACTCAGCAGTCATTCAAACAAATGTCCATTCAGAAGTTCTACTAGTCAAAATAAAACCTTCTTAGCAGGAATCTGTTAATATTAAACCATTTCCTCTCCATACAGCAATAAACATTCCGCTTAGATACAGACAAACTTTTCAAACCCAAGGCACCAGCTGCAATAAACATGACTCCCCCCTCCCATATTTGGGGATATTGAACGTTCACCTGCCATGCCCACATTCCTGACATTGTTACATACTATAGAAAAAATAATCTAGGAAACATTTACACACACTTTTCCAGGTTATTCCAAGCACAGCGCTGCAGAGAGAACATTACTGTTATTTGTCTGATTTTACTCAGCCGATGGGCCCTACAAAGTGTCTGTTGGCTCAACAGAATTGTTGGGACCTAGCGTCACTCCTGTAAATTGCCCATGGGTTCAAAACCACTCATGCTGTCCCGCAAACAGTTTTCTGAAGAACTGGCCCAGACGTGCTTTCGTCCCTAGGCCGAGCCATTGCACATCAACAAACAAGCAATTAACTAGACATCTCCCTCCTGTCTTGTGTGGACTAGGTGTTAAAGGGTGTAAACCTTGTTCAAGATAATCGCACCGTACAATAATTAACTCAGGTACGCACTTGCGCTGTATTTTTGTGCCTTTGAAGTCGTGTTAGTAAGTTCAAGATACTAATTCAACAAATATTCCACGTTGTCCGCTTGATGACTAAGTGTACAGAATTCATGCCCTTTTGACAATTACAGGATGTTTTGGATCTTTTGTTTTTCATAACTCAAGTTAAGTACACCATTATTTTTTTGGTATAGCTAATATGTATTTCCTGGTACTTGAATATTTGTGGTGAGAGATGTGACACATGTGGCATTTGGTGTCAGTTAGGGTGTCTTTGCTTTTTAAAATCACAGTCATTTGTAGATGTTGGCAGTTATGAAATGGAACGGCTCGATATTTTTCAACGAATGGAAAAACGGTAATGCAAAGTTGGGTATTTAATGACATGAATAAGACATTTTTCCTAATGTTGGTAAGTTAATTTGGAATTAAATGAGGTTTTTGACTTTATGCGAGGCAATAAAACATGGCAGACCTTTTCCAGTAACTAAGTATAGCCGTATGGTGTTAATGAGTATTTTGATGCCTGTTATTAGGTTTGAAATATTACAGTGAATAGTTAAAGCTGAATGTGTCATTCTGTGGTATATGAGCTCCATTTTAATATTGTATTTAAAGCATTTACAAATCTGCAGAACTTGATTAGGGTGACCTTTGTTTTCTGATAGCATTCACAATAAGCTACATTGTCAATACTTTGGCATTTCCTTGTTTTCTGGCTGCAAACTGTATGTAATGGAATAAAGTTGAATTTATCAGACTTTGTTGACACAAAACACTTTTCAATTGTGGAGTATTTATTCTGTTGCTAACGGTTACTGTGACTTTAAGATCTAACGTGCAGAGATTTCTGACATAATAGAGACAAACTGGTGAGCATGACAAGGTCATTTGATAAGAATGCTGGCAGCTATAAACTTGAAATGGGTTGAATAGTGTCTATATTGTGGAATATTCAATTGTTTGTGTACCAGTAGCCTAATTGGTAGAGCATTGTGTTAGCAGCTCAAAGGTTGTAGGTTTGATCCCAGCAACATATGCACTTATATACTTTAAATGCTGTAAGTTGCTTTTGATAAGTGTTTTGAAATGTGAATGTATTATATATTCATGAAAATGTGGTGCATGCACAAATTGTACACATTTCTCTCCCACCTAAATTAAATGAACTAAATGTTAATAATGTTATGTATAAAACTACAGAGTATTGCTTTAATAAACACCACATTACAGAGTCAAAATGTAGCTTTAGCAAAGTAACTGCGTTGCAAAGGAAGGCCAAATGTTTAAAATGACCTCCATGAACTTGGAAATGTTCTACTTGAACATCTGCAGGGCTTCTAAACTAAAGAATAACACCCCTCTGTGTTGTCTCACTTGTGGTTTGTCCCTGTCAAATTATCCTTTTCTCTTATTCTTCCGACTCTCTGAGAGGAAACCATGAATTGTGGGAAGGGGTCTAATGTTGTTTATAATGCGTGAGAAAACCTTTTAAAAGCACGCTTTGTCATGACAGGTTTTGATCAAACAGTTGTTTTGTGGCAGGTGGGTGTTGTCTACACAACGATAGGCATACAAATTGAGGTAAATATATTCAGGTCTTCACAGAGGACTTAGAGGTTTTTTTTTTCAGAGGCATGCATGCATCCTTCAACATGTTGATTCTTGGGGCAGCCCGGCTTTCATCGGGTTTTATTATAGACATATTGATGAAGAAAGGGGGCTCTACGCTTTGAGAGCCGGAATACAGCTGGAGCATTGTGTCCATGAGGGGTCTTCCTGAAAATTTTATTCAAAATAGGCATCGGTCTCTACCATCTGCACTCTGTGAAAGGCTGCGTGTTTGAGTTTTGCTTTTGTAAGTTACAAGGCAGCAGGTTTTTGTAAACAGTTCCACCCAAGGATGCAGGTTTTGTGTGCAAATAGAAAATACCATTAGAATACATACTTTATGAGAAATGTGCTTTTCTAAAAGATTTCTTTAAAGTCTTAATGACTCCTGAGATCATTTACTTGACTGGAATTCTGTAGGCAAAGTTACATAAGCCGTATATGTGGCCTTTCACACATTTTCAGAGCACACATTCTGTAAACTGAGGTCAGGCAAACACAAGTCACACCTTGTGTCACAAGGTCAGCAAGTTAGCCGACTGTGAGGTCAACAAGGTCACATATCCAAACACCAACAGAGTTAAAGTAAACTGAACAGATAAAACAGGATTTAAGTTTAACTAGTTCATAGTTATTGTATTCTGATTTATTACATCATCAAATAATGCCTCCGTTTAATGTTTTTATTATAATGACTTTTCAGGTCACGTGAATGTAATTATTTTCATTTTTTAATTATATGATGAGATCAGTTCAAATTCACCCGTTTCATACTTTTGTGTTAAAGTCATACGAAAACAGCTACACAGTGATCCCAACACATGACTGCATACAAATGCATTCACGCGTGTGTGAGCCGAACGGCCCATTTCCAAAGGATGTGATTGGCAAGCTTCAACCAATGGTGTGACATAACTTCTCTTCAGCTGTGCACTTAACTGGAAAAATCTTGTTTTTATTCACTTAATTGATTTATTGGGCAG
Source organism: Yasuhikotakia modesta (assembly GCA_036877545.1). NCBI lineage: Eukaryota > Metazoa > Chordata > Actinopteri > Cypriniformes > Botiidae > Yasuhikotakia > Yasuhikotakia modesta. The sequence goes on from JBAJNP010000554.1 coordinate 48,749, forward strand.
AAAACAAACTCGGCTGTTGCTTTCAAAACGTTTCACAATAAGCAGATGACCAATTACATACCTCAAGGACAACGTAAGAAAAACTTAAAAAAAACATCTTTACCAAATTATTATAAGATACAATTTGGAGTGTCGTAAGCGCAGAGAACAGGAATAACATGCCACAATGTGCGTTTTTGCAATAAACGTGAATTATTAATCCATGCAAATATTTAATATTCTGTATTTATTATAAATAATCGAGTGTTATGCACTAATTATTGTTATTTCTCTTTGCAGGGTCATCAGTTGCAAACCAAGACATGAAAATATTCTCCATATGACAGAATGGTACAGTAATACAGTTTTGTTTGGTGTTAACAGGGGCGTGGCTTCACAAAGGTCTTTTAAATACATTTAAAACTTTATTATCAAAGATAATTCTTTTGGAATTCTTGAATGGCTCCGTTGCTGAACTAGCAATTCCCAGAAGTGTCCATCTAGGATACCCATCAACGGAATGCGTCTTGTTTAGGAAAACAGAGAATAAATTTGACTCTTTTACGACTGTAATAATTCTTGACCAAGGCATTATTTCTGTTGCCTGTAATCTGACCTTGCCAAGCACATAAACTTGGCTTTATTCCATGCCTGCAGTCACACTGTGTACCCAAGGACCCATTATCATCTCATCCCAAATAACAGCGCTGCATTTCCAATGCTGAATATCTAATTTGGGTTTGTGCATCAATGACTGTCTTCACACAGTCATTTTCAGTGTTGCATGTCAGACACATTTTATCACTTCGTTTATTTATGAGACTTAATTATCTACAAAATAAATGTCGGTCTGGATATTTGTGGTCCAAAGCTTTGCAATGGATAATGCTTTATACAGATCCTCTTGATATGCTATTAGGACGGCCAGCGAACTCTATATTCCCACAATGCAATGGGACACAGAGGCAAAAATTTCAGAATCGCTTTGTGATTATCATATAAACAGGATCTGACATAATAAAGAACATTATGATAAAAACCTCACAGAGTTGAGATAAAAACAGACAGTCTTGAGAAACTGCGTAAGTAGGAGTGTGACAGTTATGTCCTTTTCAAATATTGTTTGTTGTGGATTCTGCTCTGAGGAGTTTTGCTTGCACTCTCCCACGTTGTTTGTAGATCTTCTGTTACCAGGCGATAGCATAAGATGTCAAAGCATATAAACTATCTGTCTAAATGGCTTCTGGTAGCGTAAGATATCTGTGTTGACTCACTTCCTATAGAAATCAAACAGGAAGATAGAAAAACACTGACATGACACAGTCGACAACAGGAGACAGCTGACACATTGTTAAAACGTGGTTCATAAGCTTATTATGGTACATAAAACAAGTAATACCTAAAGCAATGCCACAATGATTGTTTAGTACTAATAAACAGGCAATATGCAACTGGTTTAAGGCATGTATTGGCCCCTATACTAATGTGTTACCAAAATGTATTATTTTTAATCATTACGTTCTGTGACCAGAATTATGTATTTTGCCCTGTTGTACTTTGCATGCGATTCTTGGGGGTATATTTTTCTTTTAAATTCTTGGAAATTTATGTGTGCCTTGTGAAACCTTCAAACTTACTTGAAATCTTATTTGGACAGTTTAAAAATATCCTCTCATCTTTTATTTTCTTGAGCCAGACCCTTAAAACTGTTGGCAGGGTCGACTGGCTGTTTTTTCAGATTACATAATCCTATTGTCTGTGCTGGCTATAATCGCAGACGGCCGTTGGCGTAACAAATTGAGACCATTTCACAAAACTTTTCTTCCTCTCTTTAGCCACAAATTACTTTCATTTTGTTCCTGCAGGAGCAAGTGGATTTTTGCCAGATTATCCCTTTATATGGAAATTTTGGACCAGCACCAAGACCCTTAATGGAGTCATAAATGTGTGAGGGGTCCTTCTCTGCTCCCCCACAGTGCGCAGTCACAGAGGTCGTGTTTGCTTGTGTGTCAGTGGTTTTCACAGAACAAAAGCAGTCAAGGTCTGTGCTTCCCTTACAAAACATGCCACTTCAATTCATGTGTGTTTGTTCCAAACAGAACTGGCACTGTTTGATCACAGTAAGAGATGACATATTGTTTTATTAAAATAAGCAGTGTTAACGGTTATGTTGATTATTGATCCAGTTACACATCATAATAAAGATAGATAATAGAATTAGTGTTGCAAGATGACTTGCATATTTCCATATTTCCAGATTTATTGTATTAAAACACAAATCGGCAACATATTAATACCAAGCAAATATTTAATGTGACACTTGTTGACAATGTGTCCCTGTTCTATAAAAAAATTGTTATATATAATTGTATTAAGTAGAAAAAAGACAAAGTGGCCCACAAGTACAGTTCTTGGAGTGCTATGTTGTAAGTAATTCTGAACAGAACTTCTAAGATTGAATGAAACTGGACATTTTGTTTTTGCTTTACATGAAAGGAATCGATTATGTAATATTAAGAAATACGTTGTAGCCTCATAATCCCTGGATTTTGAAATCACATTGTTTAATACGACCGGAAATAACCATTTTTGCTTAAGCTGAGTTGCCTGCTGAGGCCTAAGTGCACTGTTTTATGCAAACACCTAATAACTTTCTAAAATAAAATTCCATTGTATTGAATTTCTTGCACAGATTAACAATTTCCTTCTCAGCATTCCAACATCTGTAATTTTCACTTGGAGTTTGTCACTTGGCAATAAATATGCCGGACGGCTCCAGAGCCTTACGTTGGTTGGACACCTTATCAGGAAACACATAACACACACATGTGCTCCATCTGGTCATATTTATGAGAAGAACGGCTGTCCTGTTCCTGGTATTTTTTTCCTGTTTGCTTTTGACTTAATGTGATCATCCTCCAAGATCGGCTCACTGCGTCCGCTCAGTGGTCAGTCACATGTTCTACATCTGCTGCAGTTTCTTATTGCTGCCATCACATTTAACAGAATTTTGCAGAATTACAAAGAAGCTACAAGCTCTGAGTAATTGTTTAATACCTCAATTACTCAATTACAGAATTTAAAATACCCAAGCCAGGCAATTGCTTTACAAGGAATGATTAGGAAACAGATTTCAGAAGCATGAAGTCATTGTTTAGAACAGTTTTAACTTTGTTAATTGTTAGTAAGATTTTAATTCCTCAGAGTCTGTTGGATACGAAAGTTATTCTCTTGGTGTTTTGTACTAATGGAAGTTTTTTAATATTAAAACTTTCACACAAATCCTTCAAATGTTTGTGCTAGTTTATTTTGTAACAGCTCATACATTATTCATTTGTTTTGTTAGTTTTCTAATGAACAATCGAATTAATTTACATTTTCTACTTTGCATAATTACATCATCTCTATGTATTGTATATTAGCATGGAAGTTAACACAAAAACAGTGTTACGCTTTTGTTTAAACATTAAGTAACATTTATTTTCCCTGTTATGTAAATAGTGTTATTTCTTGTAGAGCTTTTTTCTAATGGTGGTCAAATAAACAGCAAAACTCTTTGTGCCAATGGTAGTTGTGAGAGAGCAGACCAGTTACAGACATTTGAGGGTCCTCTGAGGATTGGCTAATGTTCCCTAAATGTTCTGTTAAGGTTATTAGAGATGCTTGCATTAACATTAATAGAATGTTTTATTATATTTACATATGGCTTCATCCATTCTTATTTGAATGATCCATTTGTATTTTACATTAAAAATACATGTACAGGTTAACAGACACATTAATAAATAATCTGTATGGAAACATACTTGACATGAGGGTGAATAAATAGTGACACAACTCCTATTTTTGGTTGAAGTATTTCTTAAACATCATAGTTTGTCTTTCCAGCTTCTTTTATTCTTTATGGAAAACGGGCAGGAAAATTGCAGTAAGTTTCATCTTTTACAACTGATGTGAAAAGCTTGCTGGAATGCATGGTGTGTTTAGAGGAACACTAATATTTAGATAATATTAACAGCCAGATCTGTGTTTGAGCTTGTTTAGGAAGTGATTAGAGACTCTGGAGAAGTTCTGATGAGTTTGAAAGCTGAACATGTGGTCCACATGTGTCTCCATTAACTTTGCAAATAAGAGCATCTATTGTTATGTGTGTTTGCATTCAGATGAACAAACCCAAGATGGAGATCCCAGAAGATACCTGAGAGTGTCTGAGGAGCCAAGGCTAGCAAAAACAATATGGGGTTTGGACTTTGGACACTGAAGGAATATCTACTGGCATGGGTAGGAATTTCAGGAATGTCTGCTGTCTGCGTTCATCCCTGTCTGAAGGTGAATTTACAGCGTGAGCTAGACTGTTTTTTTTTACTCTATAAGGTTGCTGGGAATCCCCCCGTCCCACCTGTCCTCCAATCGCCGCCTCCCCAGGTTGCAGGTGAGTCGGCTGCCAGATGCTTTGGAACGAGTTCGGGAAGGGTGCTGGGAATAACACTGAAAGGGAACACTGTTAGTGAGGTGGCATGGATGCTGGGAACGTGAGCCCATCCCGTCACTGTTTCACTGAGAGTTTCTCATCTGGTTACCACGCATATTGACCACATGCCTCTGGAACGTTTGCGTAAAAACATTCCAAGTCCTTTCTTTTAATACGCAGTTCAAGGTTTTACGGTTCTGTAAAATTATAAAGATATTTGTAAGGAAATTTACAACAATAAGATGAAATAAACAGCATGCTGAAAAACCCAACAGTTTTTACAGAATGTTTTAAACATCTCATATGTGCTCATGGCATTTCGTTCCTGGATAATGTAGGAATTAAAAAGCACTACCACAGTTTTTTTTCTTAAGTTTGTGGCGGTGAGTTAAAAGGCGTCCATTCAAGCAAACCCAATGAACTTGAATTACATCACCTCTGATGTTTTCTATAGTCATTTCTCATCAAAATACTTTAACCACTGACCCTTAATGCTCAGCATTTATCTTTGCCATTCAGCTATTTCCTCTCTGAGGCAGTGGAGTCCATCAGAATTAGGCATCAAGTCAGGCCTGAAGGCCCACCGGCACCAACTTGGCTTGGAATCAGACCCACAGGTGCTCTGGGTAAGTCAGTAACAGTCCAGTGTCTGTGATAACTTTGCATATCAGAAAGGACTATAGAAATGCATTATTCTGATCATCGTCATCATCTACCAGTGTGGACAAGTCAGCTGTAAAGTTTCAGTGGTTTATATGAGCAAGTGAAGCCATGCCTGGTTATGACTCCAGGCTTGTTTGTTTTACTCTTATGAGGTTTCGGTGCTGGTGTATTGTAAGTTACAATGAAAGCATTTTGCCTCTAGTTAAATTGCCAGTGTAAACAATTAAGGTTGTTATACTAAATTTACGCAGGAAGATGTTTATATCTAGCCCTGTTGCTTGAGTATTTGTGGCGTTAATTGTTATTGTTCGTTTTTTGATGTAGTATTTAGTATGAATATGTATTTAGTATGTGTAAAATGATTTGAGGAAATGAGGCACGATATTGAAGAAAAACACAACATGCGATAACTTGCATTACAGAAAGCTTTCAGTTTCAGTTAGTCAGTTTATGTTATAATAAAATATATGTACAAACTGAAATGTATACACCCAAACTTTTAAATAATAAATAGTGTTTTACCATTGCAGTGTAAACATGACACGAAACTCATCTTCATTTGCTTGCTATGGCTTGTTCATTATCTAAAAATCTTAAAACTTTTGTGCATAACATTTTGACGTTAGTTATTGCAAAACTGCAGAATTTGTGCAGCCTTGATATGAAGCCATTTGATCATTGTAAAGTCAGGCAGATGGAGGACTGCAGGTGAGACGAGGCTAATGCGCATCGCTGGAGGGGGAAGAATGACTCAGGTATGAACCCGTGTGGTGTGCCGCAAGGCATATCCATGGCCATTTTCACAAGCTTAATGATTAATTTTACTACCGCCTGCCAGAAATACTCTGCACCGCAGGGCACATCACAGAACACATCGTGACAGCACCCCCAAGACATCCCTGATATACATTTTTGTAATATGAAGTACCGTTTGACAGAACAGATGTAAAAAGCGGCCTGTTTGTGATTAATTGTCTTTGCCTGCCATTGAAAGACATTCAGATGAGAAGCCACAGACAGTTTCTGTTCCATTGATCATCGCCTCAGATAGACGTAAGGAACTAAACTGTGTTCTGTGTAAAAGAAAAGACAGAGAGAGAGAGAGAGAGAGAGATGGATAAAGAAATTAGGAAAAGTGTTGACATTGAATTATGTAATGCTAAGATGTGCTTTCCAAGACTTGATACCGAGTTGAAAGAAAAAGCCATGACCTTAAAGGTCTTAAGAAGTTCGTTCAAAAATATTCAAAGTGAACAGCATTGCTTGAGTCCTCATTATTGTCAATAAATATGACATTATGACAAGACGCAGTGTTGGCAGATGGTCGCCCCACCTCAGCACGTGATTGGATGCTGACTAATCACGCAGTTCCCGGCAAATTTCTCACTTCGTACATCTGTGAGTAATTGGAAATAAAATGGTCTATATCATTTTCACAAGCCATTTAAATTCACTAAAGGCATCAGTAAACAAAGTTAACTAGTAGTTTGTATATTTGCCGGAATGGGTGATTTATTTAGAATATGTGACTTTATTGGCACTTCATAGCTAACAAACCATCTGGTTGTTTAGTTGTGTTAGTTAAAAGTGTTACTATTGGTCATTTTAGTTCATCTGAACAGTGTAAGAACAAAACAGCGGCCAAACGTTATGGATTAGTGGCACAAGACAAACATGTTGAAGAGGACATTGGATAAGTGAACGCATATGGAAAAATAAGTGACATGGTTGGAGTTACTGCCCTTAAACTTAAAGCAGAGACACATGGCCAGACAGAACAGCTTTAATAGAATGCGCTCACAGCTGCCAGCACTTTTCTTACACTTTGTTTGCCATTAGTTAGAATTGATGCAGTTACAGTGAAACTTCAAGGTTTCGCATGTGCATGTTTAGTCTCTGTTATCCGCCCATTCATACGATTGTGAAAGACATCACTAAGATCATGAATGAGGGGGCCGAGCGACTACTGATTGGAGTACTGGCTGAAAACTCAAAAACAGTGATAGCTTGTGTTCACAAAACACATTATATGACCTCTCAGAAGCACATTACTAGCCAGAAACTGCTTCAGCTAAAGTCTTGTAGTGTTATTGTGCCTTCGGTGTCTGAGGCACAGAGAACCACAGGCTAGTTTGAAACGCATTCATTTAAACCAAACAAAAATGTTTTTATTCAGCTGTACACAGTTTTCTGTGGCTTAACCCACATGAAGCAGATATAATAAGTAGCAGCATTGTGCTCTGAGGGTTTAATCTTGAATGTATTTTTGATGTTCTTACCATATTGTTGGATACTGTTGCTAGCAAACAGTTTGCAAGTTCACAAATGGGATTTGCAGGAATATTTTTATCTTCCTCACGTGGAATCTTTCCAGCCAACATGAACATAATTGTTTTTATATACGAGCAGTAGCCATTACTAAGGCATGATTTATTTAGCCATTTGACTGTATACAAATATACAAAGAAGCTCTTAAAGGGACGGCCATTCATAGCAGTTGCCTACTGTGCAATTTGTTACTCATTCTAGGGCCGTGAATCACACTGTCCACAATTTATTCACAGGGTCCAAATGCTTGAATTAGTTTGGTAAACCCAGCTAGCAGGGAATTTTCCCAGAACACTGGCTAACATTCTTGCAGCAATGTTAGTAGAACGTTACATATCAACGTAAAAAAAATCTGTAGTTTTTCTAGTAGAACATTTTAATTATTTTTTTAATTCTTCTAGTAGAACATTTTAAAAAATGTTACAGATTTTAAAGAATGTTTGAATAACATTATTTTATTTGGTAACATTTTACAGTAAGGTTACATTCCTTACATTATTGAACAATGTATTCTTGCAGTATCTAATAGTCATGGTTTATTTAATAAACTCTGGTAAACAGATGCAACTTTTTTTTAAAAAAAAGAACAAAGAATATTATGTTAAAATTGATATTAAAATTTAGGGATAAACTGAAAAAAGAGTAACTTACAAATCAATTTGATGTGTCTGTATGACTAACAAACATTTTTCCTAAATTTATGTGTGTTTACAATTTTCCTTTGTCGGTTGTGTTTCTCCTATTGCTGTCGCCTGTAAAACAACAATGCTTGTATCATTAGTCAGCGTTTTTCAATACCATTAACTTCAAAGGGATGGAAAACAAGTCCGTAGACTCATTAGCAGTGCCGATACAGTCAAAGTTACTCTTGGAATGTTCCAAATAACAGGAAGCCAGTAGAAATTAGAGTCCGATAATATATTTTTCCATGATTTACGTCTGACACCAGAAGGTCAGTGAGGGCTCAGAGAATGGAATGCCATGCCAGAAACACTAATCGGATGAGAAAGAACTTCCTGTCTGAGGTCTGTTTCCTTTAACCGATATCTAAAAATCTATATTTGTTATTTAGAGAACGACTGCATCGAGGCTTCTTTACCTAACGCTCCATCCATGAAACAGCCAGAGGTTTTGGAAAAACAGCCGTGTTGACGGACAAGTTGTGGGATGCATAGCAACACCGCTATTCGGTAGAACTCCGGCTGCGTTCTGCTAATGCCTGCTGGGAAGCTGGTTCTCGGTCGGGTTCTCGGTCCAGAACGGAGTCAGAATGAAAGTAGAGATGGTAGACAGAAAGGAGCAGAAACATGTGACAGTGTGTTTACCGCTTGTGCTCTCACCTTTTAGTCTGGCACTCTGGAATGTTCCGCTTTCACTCAACCACACTGAAAGGAAATAGGATTTGGGAGAGTGGGTGTGTTTGTGCCCCAGGCTTGGGTTTGGCCTCGGCCTCATGCACACGATGAAACTCTGTCCTTGTTATGGGGGCAGTTTCTTCAGGTTTATAAAAGACTTCAGGTTTATAAAAGTCTCAAGGATGGAGTCAGAGGTACCAAAAAATGCTTGGCCTTTACAAATGAAGTGTTACTCCTGCCCACCTCCACCCCCCAAAAATGCACATAGTTCAGAGCAACAAACAGCATGTAAGAAATATTTAATTGAATTTTATGTTTGTTTGGGAGTGCGTGCAACAGTGTGTGTGTGTTTTTGTTTTTCTGCCATTGTGGGGTTCGAATGTCCCCACAGGGGTGGTAAAAATCACAAACATCTACCACCAAGCAATGAGGTAAATTGTATATGAAACATACTATATGATTTTTTATATTTAAAGATGCAAAATAGTTTCTGTAAGGGTTAAGTTTAGGGATGGAACGAGAGTTTGGGGATAGAATCGATAGTTTGTACCGTATAAAAATGTGTATGGAAAATCTCCACAACACATAACAAACTAACATTTGTTGTGTGCGTGTTTGTGTTTGCTTGCAGTAGTAACTATTTTCATCTGTGTGTGTTTATGCCCCTTGTAGCTGTTTTGAGAATTTTGTACAGTAGCATAATTGCGGTAACGGTGTGTTTAGAATTCCTTCTCGATCACTAACCATAGGCAAATTAACCAAAGCGAATCCTCCTTTCTTGACCTTCAGCCTCCTGGAGAGGAGGTTTCAGAAACCAGCCCTCCTCTCCGAGACGTGTGGAAGATCACATGCTGTTTCAAGAGCTCACGGTTCAGATGTTGTCCCTGCGAAGATCTAAAAATGTCACAGATCAGTAACCATGTGAGATGATGTAAGACCCTTCCAAAACATCTCATGCTAGCTGTGCAACCTCGCGCTGATTTTCGTTGCTGACAAAACATTTACTTTACAAAACATTCACTTGAATGAAATATTTCTCAAAAACCTTTTGAACTGAATTACTAGCTTGAAATATTGCATGTGTGTTTGAAATTAGTATTGTAGACAAAAACATAATAGTTTGTGCCAAGGTAAAGTTTCATTACAAAGCTAAAATATTATTATTAAAATGATACATATAAAATAATAATTTAAAAAACGTTACACTTTTAATTAATTAATTAATCAGATTCTTCACCAAACAGGGTAATAAAATGACCATAATTTTTTTTTATTAAAAATAAAAAGCATATTAGTAAACCTAAAGTATTTCCAATAGAATTATCATATTATTTTGTTAATGGCAAATTACAGTTACAAGCGTTGCTGGAATGACACAGAAAAGGAATTGGGAATGACAAAATTTTCTACCTGTGTTTAGTTTATCACTCTCAACTTTCCACCCTCACACAAAGAACAATCAGACAGCGAGAGCAACTGAAGTTCTGGGCAGGTGTAATGCGAGTGGTGTGATGACTGGATAGTACTGCAGACACTGACAATGAACTCTGGGAAATTACATCCGTCCCATCAGTTAGTGTTGGTGGACAGTATAGCTATCCGACTCTATTACAGTAAAACTGGGGGTCGTGCATAAACAGCTCTCTGTGTGTGGATGGTCTGATGCTGTAAGCTGCTCTCAACACTTCAAAAGCTTGTTTTGACGCTGGCAAAATCCTGTGACCCTCTCCCCTCCGTTCCCTCCTCGGATGAAGTGCGTCTTTGAGGCTGCAGAGGTGAGCCTTTGTTTGAAATATTGAGGGATTATGGCAGCCCTGCTTGCTGTTCCGTCTGAGCCGCTTTGCTTGTTCCGGATATAAACGTGATTAAGATGAAATGTGGTTTGGTGCATGTTGAAAATTACAGCAGAGACAGAATTGATTGTATTCGATTTCCAGATGTGTGAGGTATCAAGCAAACCGTTTCTGAGGGCGCACTCTAAACTGATATCTGAATGTAAAAATGCCAATCCAGTTTATCCAAACCATTTCTAAATATTCAGTTGAGTCCGTCTAATAAACAGAGTTGTATTCAGACCATTTCCTGTTACTGTATAAAACATGCTTGTGTGAAGTATTCAAGCTAGTAAACAGACACTTTGAGCGTAAACATCTCGGATGGATTTAAAGCCCACAGCCGATTGGCTGTCGCAGGCCACCCGCACCATTTACTAATTACTGTTATTGTGTCGTGTCAATCAAGACCCTCAGACAGAAGCCTGTTAAAATAAACTCAAACCTGCTGTGCACAAGACCCAGCAGTGTAGCTGCACAGATGTTACATAACACCCCTGGAATAGAGGAACTCTTTTTTTTTTTTTTTGGGGATGACTTCAGTGAAAACTGCTGGGAGGTCCACCAGACGGCCCTTTGTTTTTCTCGCTCAAATGCTTAAGCTAGCCTGAATGTGGAACATTCATTATGCTATTGGGTCATCTGCCAGTCACAACTTCTGATGATAAGATTACGTTGAGCTGATTTAGAGTTTAAACTTAATCAGTGTAATAAGGTCGCAGCAAGCCGGAGTTCGGTAAGAAGGGATGCATGCGGTGTTGTTTAGAGAGATTAGCGATTAACAAGGCGAACACACAATCGGTTTTATTCACATCCTGTAAAAACACATTATTGTTAAAATTGTTTTAATTGCCTGTATTAGGCTGCAGATTAACATACACTAGACTCTAGCAATTGTGTTGCTTTCTGTGTTTGTAATATACAGTATCATTTGCGTATGTAAATAATTTAGGTTTGTTTAAAAATGTATTCACATCCGCTTAAACATTTATCCACATAAATATGACTATTTTAAGCATCTGTTATAATAATGGGAAATATAAATTTGTTAAACTGTGTATTTATTTGAGGTTTTGAACTGTTGTAGCACCATCATGTTTTATTGGCTGTAAAGTAATTTTCATTTGTTGGCCAATATGCAATTGTACTGTTTCAGTTTTAACACTACATTATAAACTCACAAAACAAATTCACTGCTGCCAGTGAATTCAGAAGTCACCATTAATGAGAGGGTTTGTGCAGATTATTGGCGTGTTTTATCCGTGATGACAGCCAATAAGCTGCAGCGGCTGGTGCATTATTTAAATTCTTAGGGCCAGGTGATAACTTACATAAGGAGGAATCAAACAGACAGGGTTGAGATACCACAGCTATCGAGACATATTTTCTATTAGGGTCAGTTATGCGAAGAATGAGATTTTAATTAAAGTTCTTTTTCATTGGCTCTTATTTCTCACCTCTTAATGTTTGTGTAAAACCTGTTGAAGCTCAGGGGAATTTTAGGAATCTTGTCAGGTTTCAAAATAAGCTGTCCTGTCATGTTCACTGTGTGATATTTTATCAGAAGCCTGTTGATATAAAATGATAATATTAGCAGGTAACATTTCAGTCAGATAACAAAACCATAACGTACGTTTAGATGCAGACAAATGATCAGCCATAAGAAGATGGTGGTTTACCAATGATGTTAAAGGACACAATACAGTTGTTTGTCTGTGTAGAATGTTCTCAGAACATTGGCTAATGTTCTCTTAAAGTTGCCTCAAAGTTATAAGTATATGTTCTTGGAGTAACATAAGAAGAATGTTTATTTAATGTTATGTCATATATCAAAAATGTTGTTCTTAGGTTGTTAGTGGAGCATTTTAAAAATGTTACAAAATGTAAAAATGTTAAATAACGTTCTTAGTTTTTTTAGACGTATTGTATTGGTTGGTTATGTTTTGAATGCTCCCAGAACATACAACATAATTTTTTACTGTAGGAAATGTTACGGAAACATTCTTACTCATAAACTTCAAATTGTTAGGTGGGGTGTTGGGTGTAGCTTGACTGTAAAACAAAACTAATCAGTCTGCACCACATGGGGTCCACAAATGTCAAGAAACAAGCAGTTTTCTCTTTCCTGTTGTTAATATTGACTGTGAAATTGACACACACTCCTGTTTTAATTCAAAGGAATTTCCCGTGTGCCTGACATTCCAAACATTGTGTGCATTAGACGGCAAACCGGCAAACACTAGTCACACTTGCATACACACAGTGGAGTTTTCTCAGCAGGCAGATACACATTTAGATTTTAAAGGATAATGAAATAAACATTGAATGAGGTTTAAAGGTATTCTGAGTGATTTTGTCACCAAGTGTTGCCTGTTAAGTTTTTAGAATTTAAAAAAACATTATTTACACTTACAAACTTGTGTGGAGGTTGCCATGTTGAGATAATGTGCCTTATACGGTCAAGACTCTGTGTTGTGTGACACTTTATCTTAAGGAGTAAATTTATTATGACTGCTTGTCAATAGCACCTAAAATGGTGTTTGAATCTGCCTTATACTGTCCATTTCTTAAAAAATCTTCGATCATTAAGGTCAGTGACATCACTGGCTGAACTGTTGTCAAGGCCGCACCTTGAACGTTTCTGTTATAATATGCCAGGTATGTTTTCAGGTTGTGTGTTGGAAGAGAAAACTTCAACAGCTTGTGTAGATGTGTTTAAACCTGAACATTGCAGCTTTTGTGACAGGATTTTAATTGAGCCTGATGTTAGCCAGATATTGCCAGCATTTGTTCCACACCCCAACTGTTCAGGGAACTTTTCAGGGAAGGATTGTTATGAGGCTAAGATAATGAGGTCAAAGGTCACGTTATGAAAAGTATGATATAGTGGTCAACGTATCTGTTTGAAATGCTTAGTTTTTTTTAGTCAACAGTTAACCTGTCTGGTTGATCATTTTTTATTCATTTAGAGGGCAGTTTGAAGACGTTGGTTGTTTTTCTTCATGGCTTTTAAGGTGAGATCTGTTTTCTGAGGACGGTACATTTTGACATGACTAATAACTACAGACCAACATGTACAGGTCTAACCATGGTCAACGCCAAATAAAGAAGGAAAGGTCATGGTTTAAGCAGAGTGCAAAGCACACAGGAGCCCAGAAGACAGATTGTGATCTATTCGGCCTCAAAGGGGAAGCTGTGATCATAAGATGGATAGTTTTAAGAAGAGAGTAGACGACGGATGGTCTGTGGAACTCGGGAAGAGTCGAAGTCAAAAGGTTATTTTTCCCTGTCTATTAAACAGTTCAGCGCAAAAGAATTGTGCTTGGATAAGACTGAGTTGTTGTCTTAGCAGCTGGACGTGTGTCTGTTGGACAAACGGTGTCCATTAAACGAACTGCTACCATCTGCACCGATTGTCATTGGTTCAAGTGTCCAAAATACTGCATAACAGATGTCACAAAGTCTTTTTTCAAAAAGAGACGGAGTCAGTTTTTTTATAATTGTAAAAAATGCCACCACACTGAATTGATTGATCCGATGTGTATTTCTGTTTTTTAAGCATACCTAACCCAAGCCAGAACATTTATGTTGCTGTTTTCAGTGCAGGGTTAATTAGGTCCAGATGTTATCTCAGAATTGTCCCCTGAGGGTATTGAGAGACGAAATTTTTCAGTGGCAGCCGCAGCACAGATAAAGTTAATAACAGAAGGCTTTGGACTAATCGCAGAGAGCGGCTCCTCGCTTCACCATTGGAGAACCGGAATGTCCGCTTTTCAACGCTCCTGGTGTGATCCGATCAAAATCAAAACAGAGGCAAGCGTGCACGGACGCTAATGCGTTCTCCTCACGCCTCCCATTTGTCCTGCTACTTCATAACACATCGAATAGTTTAAAAATGCTTGATCGGTTGAAATGGTAACTTACAAAAACAATTCAGTCAAAATATCACTTTTTTCTCTTTGTGATTTAACATTTTCGTATGAACAGAGAGTTCTCATCATTTGAGTTTATCTGCATGTTCCCACTAAAACTAAGTTGCATAAAAAATAATTTCCCCTGCTGGCACATGGTACTCTAGAACATTCTATTAGAACATTCAACATCGCTTTTTTATTAACTTTGTTTCTCTTCCCTCATCTTTTCCACAGGCAGTTTTCCAGACGTAAACGTTACTGTTGTCTAATTCACGTGCCAGGGATCTCATAAGTAGTACAGCATTCACTTGGTGAACAAATGTTTTTTATATTTTAAACACATTTTGCTTTCACATACATCATTAATGGCTACTCGGGTCAGAAGGTTTATTAAGTAAATGGATAGCAGATAGAGGATGTATTTTAAAAATTAAGTCTTTGTTTTACACTGAGTTCAATCAGAGGCTAAAGAGAAACTGTTTGGTAAAAACGCAGGTTTATATTTATATTGCTGTAAACAAACCTGCAGTGTGTTTAAACCCAAGATTTTAGAAATTATTATAAGCTATATATGTGTATTGTTGGATGCTAACACTTTATAACCTGGACATCAACTAGTCAAAACTGCTCACTAAGTAGTCCCTTGGGAAAATCCCGTGGTTTTGCACATCCCCAGTTCAAAGGTGCCTTAAAATCACCTTTATTTGAAAAGTCTCTTTAATTATATTTATTTTATTTTTTCTCTCCACAACCTCAGCAACTGATTCTCAAGTAGCTTGTAAGACGTGCTGAAAGTCATTCTGTTGTGTATAACTGCAAATTACCCAGAAATGTAGACCCTCGCAATTTCCTTTTTGTGTGTTTGTTTTGGCCTGCGATGTAAACGCAGTGGCTATAGATGAAAATGTTTTTCAGAGATTCATTAGCTAAGTCGGTTCTTGGTGTTTTGAGACAGGCGCTCACAGTTTCACAGTTTATTGATTTATTGGGGTTAGCGGGTTAGCGTGCAGATCAAAAGAAATGGAATTGAAACAGCCAATCACAAGCTAGGAGAAATTTGCATTTTACCACTAATTTTCAGTCCAACAAATGTAGAAAAACACATAAGCAAATGTTTTGTTCAAATAACAGTAGGCACATAATTTACAGTGCAATGTGTATTGGTATAATATTTCTTATTATAACTTATATGTAGCCATTTATATAACTTGACAGACTCCAGTAATGACCCCGCCTTATCCATCAAAACATGACTGAAGTTCAGGTTGGGCAATAGGGGCAGTAGATCCAGACATGCAGGTGTAGTTATGAACCCTGAGGACACAATGTACATGCACAGAACAGACTGGACTCATATACAGGAGAAGAAAGGTGCAATTAACTTAACAGTCAGACTCAACACACACCCCTAATGTAGCCACCCTCGTCTGGTGGGGAGGAGAATCAGGCAATACAGAAACACTGCCGGTCAAGTTATTGGGGGTTATAGTCCCGACTGATGGTCTGTCTACACATTTCCAGCAAATGTCTGCATTTTTGGGTGTTGACATTGTAAAGTTTTGTGCAGTCTTTGTAAACTTTACATTTAACTGTTGTGCAGTCTTTGCAAACTTTACATTTAACTTTTGTGCAGCCTTTGTAAACTTTACCTTTGCATTTATGCATTTGGCAGATGCTTTTATCCATAGTGCATTTTAGATTCTACATTTTATCAGCCCATATGTTTTCTGCGGCTCGAACCCACAACCTTACATTTACAGCATTGTGAGCTTCCACATGGCTTAGTCTGTGTTCTTTACAGAGTTCTTATGCAAGTCTTTTACCTTCCATAAGCCCCAGGACCGGCAGTTTTATTATGTTTTTACTTACATGGGCAAGAATAGCATCTGTTTGAAGATCTAAACCTCAGAACGCCACTGAAGACCATAAATCCACAATGTACACTTGGCCGTCCCTAATGGAAATTATAGTATATCCTGGGAGGCCTGATATTTCCGAAGAAGACCAAACAGACATGTTCTGCAGTGACAGTCAGTTCTCAGAAGTCATGTGGAGAACATGTGGAGGCTGTGAGAATAAAACGGGCAGCGGAGTTCCTCTTTGCCAGTAACTTAATGATTTATTCCTATGGCAGGCCAAAAAATCTCTGTTCCCTGAAGTATATCGCTTTACCAAACACATACCTCCCGACACATGTTCCGTAGTTTATGCACTGAATTTACCTCAGTTTCCTATGTGTGATCAGGGTAACATCTCATGAGTAGATATGGCAGAAGGTTTCTTCTCTGAGGGTTGCATAGAGTTTGGGTGGTCAAAGGAGCTATGGTGGTACTTTTCAACTACTAGGAAGTTACTGCAGACTTCCTTTTTCCACTGAATCCCACACCTGCAGTCTTTGAACTCACCACTCAGTGCCCCTAATTGCAAATTCACATGGTTGATACTGGCATCTCTCTGCAGTGCTCCATGTAATAGCAGCCATGTGTTTGCATGAGGTACTTATTGCCATACCTGCCTGTTTAAGCCACTGGTCTATTTAACCTGTTATTATTTAAAGCAAAGATAAACCATTGACTCCACTTAGTGACAGATAAATCCCACTGTTGTTGATGGAAGGATTTTAAAGTTGAATACTATTTAGGTTTTATGTATTAAATGATTTATGTATTGTATATTTTGGGTTTAATAAAAAGGTTTTGTTTTGTGAGAGTATAAAGCATGGCTTGAGCTAGGCTTTGTGTGACATCATAGGGGGGTCTGGTGTGACCTGTCATTGGATGAGTTGTGAGGCGTTCCTGTAGCGCAACTGGTAGAGCGTTGCGTTAGCAGCGCAAAGGTTGCGGGTTTGATCCCAGGGAATTGAAGTACTAATAAAAAAAATGTGCACCTTGAATTTACTTTAAGTGACTTTGGATAAAAGCATCTGCCAAATGATTTGCCAAAGCATTTGGTCTTGAATTGTGCTTTTAAGACAGATAATAAATACCATGAGAGGAACTACAGCATATTAACTGTGCAGTATTTGTTTTAGGTTGTAAGCATGTTTCCTAACATTTCCATTGAGTAATATAAACATGACTGTTCTAGAAACATTCAAAATGTCCAGTTTTGTAGACATTGTATTAACATTTTTTTGGTTTTAAGAACATTATTTAAACTTTAAATTCTGTAACATTTTTAAAACGTTCCACTAACAGCTTAAGAATAACGTTTTTGATTTAGATATAACATCAAAAGTCGCACTCATAACACTGCAAGAAAGCTTTTTTGAGAGAACCTTTCGCGAATATAAGCAAATGTTCTGAGAACGTTACCTGTTAGCCCTCAAAATGATCATTTCACATATTTAACCCCCAACAGTGTCTCGCTTAAATACAGGTCAGTGAAGCGTTAGTTTGATCTGGTTTCCTGGTGCTGTTGTAAAGGTCTGAGGTTTGCATATAAACCTCTCTAACAAGCCGTATCCTTTCACAGTAAAAATCCTTCACCTACTGGGCCAGCCAGGCAGCCTTAGGGGAACCATTCAGATCCAGAGTGTTTACCATCTGGTGCATGTTCTGAGGTTCCCCTTCAAACTACCAGGACTGAGTTAAACCAAATTTACATGATCATTTTTCATTGCGACGGTCAACAGTCCCAGATTATCACAAATAATCTGCATAACAGACCTTAATTTTTCACATATTTTCTTTGCATTCCTTTCAATAACGCTTGAGTTTAGTTTTGAATCTGTGAAGCGAACATTATAGGATAGGAGACACAGAACTGTTTGGTAGCCCAGCTTGTATTGCTCATTTCTTTTCATTCGAGCAGTTCACATAAATCTTTCCGAGTCTGAACACGTTCATCTTAGCTTTATTTCTAACCACAAGTTTGTGTTTCTTTTTTAAATCATTATAGACAGCTGATTGAGGCCTGTGGATGCAGCGTTGCCAAAGAGGTGTAACTGTCAATCACTGACGGGCCTTTTTCCAGGAAAGAAAAAGTATATGTGTTGTTCTTCTGACGAAGAGGTGGACATTTTTCCTCAGAAGAGACGCACCTACTGTTTGCCTAATGTCACCGGATACCTGTATCAAATTAAGTGGGAGCTCAATGCCTTATGATAAAGGTTAATGAAGCGATTACATTGTTTATTTAGGGGCCATTTATCACTGGTTGGTGAAACTGTATTGGTATGTTTTTGTTATAAAATAACAGGCCACTCCTTTCTACACTATACATGATATTGACGTAGGCAGGGGATATGTAGGCCTTAGCAAGCTTTTTAATTTGTGTGTGTTTCTGGTATTCACTACAATATGGGGAGCAAATATCCTCTTAATTTATAGAAGCAACATTTTTTGTGATGGTTAAATTTAGGGTTAGGGTTAGTATAGGACATAATATACAGTTTGTACAGTATATAAACCATTATGTCTGTGGAATGTCCCTATAAAACATGGCCGTGTGTGTAAATATAAAGTAATTTCAATGGCTGCTGTAGAATAATGCTTTCCATGATTACTGATCTAGGATCATTTTTACTAGACCATATTGAAACCTTAATTACTAGTGTGAAAATAAAAGGTCCAGTTTAGGAACTGATGTTTCATCTCACATTTTTTCATCTGCATTTCTGAAATTACTAAATACACATTTGCTAAAAAATGAAACTACCAGAAATTGATGAAATACACATGGCAGCATGCAAATATCATATGGCATGTGTTTGTTCAGCTTTAATGCAGGCGGTCTTGGGTTCAAAAACTCGCCCGCTTATGCAACTTAAATAAACCATGCAAAATTGCTACTGTATATCAGTGGATGTATATGAGAAACGAAGGTGCATTTGGTTGCAATTAATGTCATTGTAATTTTGTTGGAATCGAGAGTGAAACATGAATTGTGTCAAACAGGGTTTTTGAGTCTTTGCCAGGGTTTGACATAAGGGAAACAAATTACTTATGCAATGATCATATGCGTGCAATTGTTGCGATGGTTTTAAACGCATTTTAGCACATACGAGGAATTAAATGAATCGACAAAGAAACTAGCTATAAATATTTATTTCAATTTTTAATCAAAGGTGCCGCAAAGCTGTTATGGCCAGATTTAACCTGTAGCAAAGTAAAAAAAAACTTACTTTTTACTAGCATATATAAA
Source organism: Yasuhikotakia modesta (assembly GCA_036877545.1). Taxonomy (NCBI): domain Eukaryota; kingdom Metazoa; phylum Chordata; class Actinopteri; order Cypriniformes; family Botiidae; genus Yasuhikotakia; species Yasuhikotakia modesta. The sequence continues at coordinate 68,436 of JBAJNP010000554.1, forward strand.
TGAGTCACAAATCAAGCAGGAGAGCAAAGATAACATTGCCAAAACATCTGCTCGCTTTGGCATCCTCCTCACACCTGAGCTGGTGATCTAACGCTGGAAAGGTGAACACAGGTCACGTCTTTGCTTTGAACTATAGGTGCTAATGAAATGTTGGCATTTGTTTCATACGTGCGCGTATGAATGCGGCACGCGTGTGTCTGATACCCATGAGAAAGGTTGAGAGGACAGGGAACAGACTCAATCAGACCTCGCAGACAAACCGGCGCTGTTTTTGTCCTGGTGACTCCATGACAGACGCTGAGAGCTCACCAAGACCTTCGTCTGGGATGCAGGCCAAAAAAATAGCCAGGGTGAGATACACTGTCAGCACCACGTCTCTTTATTCTAGCAATAAACTCACCCATCCGTCCCGGGAAATACGCAGCTCTGATTTGAATAAAGCGCTGAATTGGAAAACCGTGTTGTGCTGTTAATTAGTTGTGCAAGTTGTTGTCATTTTTGTTAGCATATGCAATTAGCTTCTGTCCATTAGGGCCAGAATGAAACAGAAAACACTGTCTCTTTCTAATTCCAGTTAATGATTTGCAATTTGGCAAGATTTGAGCTGTTCTTGCTCCCCCTCGCTGTGTGTCCCGGGAGATGCCAGTTCTTACAACTCCGTTACTCCAGCAACAAACACTCAATGAGTTTGTTTGTCAGAAACACTGAAGTCAAACCAGGTTAACACATGCCTTCACCTCTGTCAAACACACACACTGCCAACCCCATTTCCCTGTCATGCCGCAGTGCGTCAGCGCAGGTGAGCGATTCAGTAAACGAAACATTCAATAAATTGTTCCTGGGAAGGTAGTGAACGGTGTTTAGCATTTTTGTTTTATTACAAGATGTGATGAATTATCTTGTCATTCATACGAGGAAGATCAGGCGTATGTTTATGCTTCAGGGGCCGCATTTATAAAACACGTTTGGTCATATTTGATCTGAAATTCCATTTCAGCCTGTGTTAGAAGTGAGTAATATATCAGCTTTTATAGGCAGGAAATCACGCATATTGACTTTCTTGTACCCATACACCACTGAAGTCCTTATTGTAAGCTGACATTAATGAGTTAACATGGGGGGGCTGCATTCACCAGCCATACATTATGAATGAATAACTTTATGCACTTTATATTGCGTGTCTTACTTATGTGCATATGTATAGGGTTTTAATTATGCATGTTTTGAGATGATTTGCTTAATTAAAAATTAATGATTTTTTCAGAATAACTTTTATGCACACATTCATGAATGTAAGCATACATTCAAACATACAAGCATACATAGGAAAAGGCTACAATTGTTTTAATAAACATTTGTTGTTTATCCAAAGCGACTTATGGTAAATTCAAAGTATACATTTTTATCAGTTCTTGTGTTTCCTGGGTTTGAACCTACAACCTTTGCGCTGCTAGCACAATGTTCTACCAGTTGAGCTACAGGAGTACTGCAGAGCTCGGGCCCTTAACAAACCCATGAAGTCTGCGTAACATTCTTGCTGTAAACAAAACGTTGTGCATGCAGTTGTCTGTTTTGTCTGGGCAGTGGGTGCAGTGCTAAATGGGGTGGCAGACATTGAATCAGACAGGAATGTTTAAGTCTCTCAGATAAGTCTGAAGCTGACATGTTTCCTGAAGCTGTCAAATTGCTCCTCTGAGCTTCACACGCGTGCTGGTCTTATCTACTGCTGCCTTTCCATGATAAAAAGCTTAAGTTGCAGCCAAAAGGAAGCACACAAATTTTGCAGGAACTAAACCGAGCTATTAAACTAACCTTGTTTATGTCTCGTGTCATTTTCTCAAACATTTTTCTTGATTGAAACGTGGAATAATATTTTCATATTTTAATTTATGGCCTGTGAAGGCAGCCTATCTGATCTGATATGGAAATTATGGCCGTTTAAGACAGTTAGACCCCTTTTTGGAAAACTGCTAAATTCATTGTGTCTGTGAATCTGCAAAACGGAAGAAGTTTGTCGGGCGCAGACAATAATGGAGCTCAAAATTGTCCAGTTATTTGAACTTTTTCCTTGATTTGTATGATGTTTTTGCAAAGTCTCATGTTTTCTTTTTCTTTGTTCTTATTTTCTGCTGGGAATTAGATTTGACCTAAGGCCCGAGTGTCACATTTAATCTCTAAATTACGCACCCCTCCCCGCTGTGCATTCATCATCACAACTATTAAGTTACTCGATATTTAACTTTGGCACTATTATGAGGTCGTCATAAAGATAATACCACGAGAATGAAACTAAAGATTCATGAGCAGTAAATGAGAAACTATATCTGTGCCTCTGTATCAGTTGTCACTTTTAAATACAAGCTAAACCGCTACTATTTAAGTGCCCTAGTATATCCATTAGTTTACAAATCCTAAAGCGCTAATCAAGAATGTTTCAGATTTGCAGACGCTACATTGTAAATAAAAATCAATTTGAACACATTATTCACGAAGGAGAAAATATTACATTATCCACAATCAACTTAAAAGCAACACATCTGGTAGTTATAACCGTCCCTCACAGCAACAGCGCCTGGTTTCTGTGGGATCGCCGAACCCATCATTTATGAAGTTACACGTTCTCTGTTCTTTACATATTTGTTTACTAGACAATTTGGCTAATCTGATGACACTTTCAGCTTCCATTTGAGTGCAATACCAAGAGCTCTGTTTAACTCATTGGATCGTTTAAATTTAAATGCATTTTGCAGACTTTTCCCTAAAATCAGTGCTGAATATGTTCAGATTCCATCTGGGTTTGTCTGTGCTATTTCAACAATTTTTTTCTTTCCAGTGTGTCAAATGACTTGTTCGCCTTTGGCTGGCAATTATGTAAAACCGCTTAATAATAGTTGAACTGATCTAATCCCGCTTGAGTACAGTTGACTGGTCATTTCCTTTACACTTAGATCAGGGTGAAGACAAAAAGCTAATTTGCTGCAATTCACGGTAATCGCCTCTAACTGATGGGACATCGTGGGGCTGTTGAAGTCAGCTGACAGGACTCTTTTATCCTCACTGTGGCCCAATCACAAAGCAGTATGAGAGATTTCCTGCACAGACACTGATGCTAAATGAAAACTCTTTCTTTGAAGGCAGCTCAAGCACTACTGAGGTGTTAATAATAGTTTATGCATCAAGTTTTCACTTTTAGCAAAGCTGTTTGCTTGTTGTTAGACCAGTTTGAGTGACACACTGTCTAGTACCGTCTCCTGCATTTAACCAATTCAGTAAGAACACATACACAGTTTGTACAGTAGCAGTGAATTGTGAAAACACACACTGCGAGCCGTGAACACACACACCTGGTGCAGTGGGCAGCACCGTGGCAGCCAGGGAGCAATTGGGGTTAAAGTTGTGTGGGGTTAATACAAACTTGCAAAGAACCCTCACCCCCCGAAAAGGTTACCCGTGTTCAGCCATTGAATTGTCAATATGTATCTATGCAGAAAAATAATTAACTGTATTAGCATAGGGGATTTAGGCTAATATTAGGGACCAACATGGACCAATAGTAACAGATGTAACAACCTCTTTCTGTTTCCTGCAAAACTGTCTAATATAACAGATTCTGCTGCATGTTACATAACAAATCCAGAACTTCTAATTATTGGCTCTTGTGGTGTGGAGTGGCAAACACTGTTTCAAGGAGGTCCAAAGTTCATTTCAATGTAAATAAGATTCCAAGATTACTTTGTGGAGAGCCGTGGAAAATCATTATATTTTGACTCTGCAGTATAGAAATTTAGACGAAAATATACAATTATCCAAGAATTTTATCCTACCTAATATATTAAGGTTGGAACATTCACACGAAAACATTCTGAACGTGTCAGCGATTATCAAAAAATACAGAGACATCCGATCTCATTTTTGGGGTAAACACAAATGATGGTGGGATAGTGCAGCGTGCCGACACATCTGCCTCTGGTGAATAAAGCCATGCAGGAGCTGTTTGGCAAAACCGGAGAAATTCTTTGTGGCTTTTCAGTCTGAAAGGTATGACAAAACAGTCTAAGCTTCAAACAACATCAGCGCCACAGTCAGTGTTTCTGAGGATTCTGTGGCATATGTTTAGCAATTATGTCTAATTCTCCGCCTTAAATGGAGAGCGACATATTTCATTTTCCTTCAGACAAATATTATGTAAGACTCTTATTTTGAAGATGAAAAAGCCACTGGTCTATGACATCAGCATCTCTGATTCCCAATGTTTATATTTGCGGTTGTCTCTTTAGAGAATGACTGATTAATGTTATGCTTTGAATTAAGATTTGGTGTAATCCACGTCCATGTTTATGTATGAGATTAATTTAGAGACATGAGAAAAAAAGATAAATTCTCTCCTCAGATATGCGTGTGTGCGTGTGTGTGTGTGTGTGTTTATGGCAGGAGTGACACTGGAGAGAAAACAGTCAAGAAAGTTGTTCCCGTGCCCCAACAGCAAATGAATGGGACAATGGATGATGTCTAGCCGCTGTTTTCAAAACATACGCTGGACAGTGTGTGTCCATTAAGCTGGACAGTGTGTGTTTACTGTCCTAGCAAACAATTAAAGGTTGAAGAAGTGTTAATTTAATGTTTCCTTGAATTAACAAAAACATATTCATTAAAAATATTGTTTCATTGTTTTAAGAGTGTCTAGTTTTTAAATGTTAACGTTACTGCTTGATAATTAAAATGTTTAAAATACTATAAATGTTTTGCTAAAAGTTGCTAAAAGCAAAAAGTTTTTTAACTTTAAAGGAACATTAGAGCCAACATTAGCTGGAGTATTATGCAGGACACAGGTCTGTAGCTACAAATTTTAGGCTCCCTTAACGTCTATATTCTTTATCACTTTCCTAGAAAGGCATTTTTACCATTTAGAAGTTTTTGTAAAATTGGTAGATTACTTTATCTACAAAGTCTGTATTTTATATTGCAAACAATATATAAACTTGAAATCTGATGCTTTGAATCCACTTCAGATAAGTTAATATAACCCTTGGTGTGTTTATAAATGTTAAGCAGACTAAACACTTTGTTTGTTGTGGTGTAGACTGAGTACACACTTGTTTATTTTCCAGTCACTTTTAAACGTGACAAAAATTTTGTTGGGCCCCTTTGCCTCACATTCCTGAGGGGGTGGAATGTGGCCCTGAAACATCACACCACCACATCAGTCTTGCTGTTTTTCACGCTTAGGTAGAAGCCATAAATAGATCTTCTCCAACCGCACGGAGCGGCTGTAACCGTCCTCGTCCCGTCCCAGGAATGAAACCTCGACAAACCCGCTCTGTTCAGCCTGATGGTGGGTGGCCAGAGGAGGTCACTGCCCTTCTGAGGTTGAGGGGAACCGGTGCAAGTTTCACACCTCAGGCAAACAAATCTGGAAGGAGAGAATCCCTCATCAAAACAGGTCTGTGATCGCTCTGTTCATCAAAGACCTGAGGTAAGAGGCTGGCCTCAGGTCAAAGTACATTAGTTCATTAAAACCAGTTAACATGAAATGTTTAGGCATTATTAAGAGAAAGTGATTATAAAACAACAAATTTGGATATTCTAGATGTTTCTACAGTATCCCACCAAGCACTGCGATCCCCTTAAACATACAGTAACTAACAGGCCCTGTGGGAGCTGAACAGTCATTGGATAAATGTGGCGTTATCTGTGGGCAGCTGATTAGACTACAGGCCTCTAAGAAGCCCACAGACTATCTCATGTCCTACTGTGGACTTTTGCTTGGATTGGCTGGCAGCCATAGTAGACATCATAGAGACAGATTAGTGCAATGATGTCACATCCGAATTCCTACTATGCTTAATATACACATGGTTTGTGCATGAATCAGATGAGGTATGGCAGATTATTTACAAAATTGCTCTGTTTTAACCACAACTTCCTGTCGTGCTCGGTGTGTATAATGCTTTTAAAATGCACAGATGTCATTCAGACATTATCCTTCAGTTTTACCATATTCAGATTTGAAAGTGTATAAATAGCTTTAAATGTTTAAATGAATCATTATTTGATATTATCACAATTATAAACAGTACATTTTATTTGACTCATTCATATATGGCCGCCTTCCAGAACCCCCCATTGGTCTGTGAGCTAAGCATGACTTTTAACTGAATTACCATCGAGTTAAACATTCTTTAACCCTTAAGTTAAACTCTCCCCCAAGACATGGATTAATAAGCTATTATGTATTACAAACAGCTAGTGATAAGTTAAGCCTGTTTCTGTGGAAAATACCCCTTTTTTCCAACAGCTACTTGTTATATCATATCCTTGTATGGGCATTTATTGCAATTCTGCTTCAATTAAAAAGCACAAAAGCACCTGGAGAATTATATTAATTCAAGATGAGCTACTGTCTATTTTTGGTGGAAGGGCATCGGTTGCAATAAATGTGAAAACATTGTGATTTTCTTCGTATTTTGTTTGGGTGGTTTAACGTGAGGAATATTCCACTTATGTGTCGAAACATGGAGTTCTTCAGGAGAAGAAAACTCCAGGCATCCAAGATAAACTTCTGACGGATAATTTTTCCACTTACGTTAAAGGTATTAAATGAAAGTCGCTGCAGATGTTTTCTTCTGTGGACCATTTGCATGTCTTTAATTTGACTCACGCATGCCACATGTTACGTGAGGTACAGAATATCATTGGTATTGTTTTAAACCTTGATAATATCTTAACAAATTTCCACTGAGCTGCATGCAATTACATGAGGTGCGTCTAAAGCAACAAAAATATGAAAACTCCAGAAATCAAAATGTTAAGACCACCCCTCAGTCGCTTCAGAAGATAGCTTCTGTCTTCAGTGAAAGTCTCTTTTTGTTCTTGCTCCTCACGATAAAGGCCACCCAGCCTACACAAAACACCCAAAGACTCAGATAACAATGACGTCTAAACTTGTGCAGTGAGCTAAATTGTTTGCTAGGTAGTCAATAGTTAGCCGTTTTAGACACGTAGTGTCTGAAGGAAGAGATGATTTCATTGATGGCTCTGATAATCAGTGATATTGTGGTCTGGTAAACAGCTTCTGGTCTGGACCACCAGTCAGGATGATGTCATGGTTTATTTGAAGTGTTGTGCTTCAACACAACCTTTGATAACAAAAATAACCAATAAAACGTGGGACTGCATGACTTGGACTGTCTGTCCATCAAGTCCACTGGGTAATTCAAGGCCAGGGTACTTGTGTGAACTTAAGGGAAGATGATTTCATACTGTAAATACACTAAAAATCACCTTGACACCAGTGAAAGTAATTGTAAATGGCTTTAAGTAAACGTAGCTGTGAGAAACAAGCCAGCATCAATTGCTCACAGATGCGTCTTTCAATAATTTATCAAATGCAATGACATTCATGCATATTTGTGTCCAAATACTTTTGGGGGCTACTGTACTTTGAAAGCGATTTTCCCTTGATAAAAGTTTCTAGTCACTTCATAAAATTTCCTTCAACATTGTTGATTTCCTAACAATGACAAAGAACTTAAGCGGTCTAATAAATTCAAGTTCCCAACGTCAACAGCCTACATGTCATTTCGACAGACATTTTCTTTCTCTCGAGTTAATGAAGCATTTCATCTCACAACTTATTTTTTCATTTCAGCCTGTGGTGTTCTTGGCACTTTTTTCGTTTTGTCTTTTTGCACATTCGTCTCATGTCTTGGCTAAATTGCATTCTTAATGCGATTCCTCAGAATTATCCAACATATTGGTTTTACCAGAACGGCTGTGGGAAAAGGCTACAGGGCTGCTTATAATAAATAACTCTTCCAAGATGGCGGTTAGCGCAATGTGTTGGTAATGGGGTCCGGATCCTGCTGTCATGACCCACTTCAGTGGGGAGTTGCTGCTTGCACAAGCCATTGCCCCAAAACAAAAACAAATTGTTGGATTTGACTGTTTACATGTGACTGTGTGTTTGTAGGGGGTCAGTGGATCACTGAATAATGGAACAATAACTGCTCTGTTTGCTCTCAGTTGGACCGACTCCATCTTGTTCCTATGGCGACCCCCCGGAACGGAGATTGAAGACATTCCAATCATTCTGTTGCAGGACATAGGTGAGGAGCCCAGTGGCATGGAACAGAACCTTCTCTGTGTGTGTGTGTCTCTCGCTCTCTCTCTCTTTCTCTCTCTGCAATTTATAAAACTATTATGTAATTACTGTTCTGCTTGCATCTGTTGCTGTGAAGGGATAATAAGGGTTTTTAGCTGTAAAATAGAAGGTTGTGCATTCAACATAGATGCTTTCCAATTCCCCAAAGGTGTAGCGCACTAGAACCATAGAACTCTCTCTCTCTCACACACACACACACACACACACACACACACACACACACACACTGTATCTGGGGACGTTAAATCAGATTTAACTGTTCTTGACCCCCAGCTGTGTAGACACTGTACATCCTCTAAAAGTTCACTCATTAATGTTGTTGGTATTATTGACTAGATATTGACTTATTGACCTTTTGATTTAAATATTAAACACAAATTTGATATATTAATAATGTTCATTGATATAGTGTGTGTGCGTGTGAGATATACAGGTATATACATATATGTGTTTGTGGTTCTTTTTGTGTTGCTTTTTAATTTTCCTGAACTTTATATGCCCCATGTTTGTTTGTATATATGTATGTGTGTATATTTGTATGTATGCATACATATACAGTATGTATGTATGTTTGTATGTGTATGTATGTTTGTGTGTATGTATGTATATATGTGTGTATGTATGTAAGCCTTGGGAGCAGAGCCTCTCTCAGCGCTTCCGGTATGTCTTAACTGTTTAAACAGGTTTCCACCTGCGTGTGATTGTTTCCTCTGTATTACTAATCTCTCCTGAGAGGTAATGCTGGGTTTACAGCTGATGCTGTCATCTGAGATGTGCAATTATGCTTTCAAACTGCTAAACAGTAAATAAGTAAACAGGCAGCAAAAGGCCTCAGTTTTCCCTTCAGGGGTGTGTGTTAGCTGCGCAGTCATCGTTCACCACCATTTTGGTTTTGCACAAATACGAATTAAGTTAAAATGTTAGACTTAGGCAAAATGCCTCATTGTTCTGTCCCACGTTAATTCGGTACATAATGTTAGTGATTTTGCAATGTAAGCATCATAACAAACAAAGCACATTTAGATGTTATATGTTATTTTGAATCAGGCTTATAATACAAACTCATGTGTTATATAATACATCACAGGGGTCCATCTGCTCCCTCTTTCTACCCAAAGGGCCATTTGCATGAAAAACGTTGCTGAAATGTTAACCGCACACTCAGCACTCATACATCAATACACTGCCATCCATCCCCATTACTGTACATATAACTCTTGAATGCAGGCCATGGCTGGCATGAACCCATCATTCATTAATGCTGTCTCCATTTTCACTTTCCATCTCCTGCTGCCTGACTTCCAGTAACTCTGCCGTCCCCAACACCAACCCCCCCGCACATACATTTCATTGGAAGGGCTCATCTTCCACCAGGCTCCGCCCCTTTTAGACTCCATTACATTCCTCAGAAACTGTATTGTAAATAAAAGTATGGCTTTGGTGGAAATATAGTTTGTAGCCTCATTAAGTGAAACTTTATACATAGCTGGAGGATTATAAAACTGCAGTGACCACGATTAGCCTAAAATGTACATTGTTAAAGTGTTAAAGTATGGGAAAATGTGTGCTGTGTATTTGTAGAAGAGTTTTTGATATACACAACTGGTTGTGTGTTCAATATCACCAGCATTTTTTATAGAACATGTGTGTCAGACAAGGTCTAGCAATGGTAGCATCTCTTAAAAACCCTTATAAACTTTTTTGTGGTCGTATCTTGCATTCCTGGTTGGAGTCATTGCTATTGGATGAAAAATGATTAGTTTTCTTTTTAACTGTCTGCAGGTGAGATCTTTTTATGTCCCTCGGTTACGTAACTCAATTTAAAATTGGTCAGAAGAACAGAATCAAAGAACGTAGCATAAAATCTGTCATTTTAAAATCGAGTTCATATGGTTTTAATGAACTACGGAGCTTTTGAACTGTTTTAACCTGGGATTGTTCAAGAGAGCTGGACATCTGTTTGTATTGTGTGAGCAATATTTTTCCATGATTTTTTAAATAGCTTCTGATTGCAATGATGTGGGCCACTCCCCCTTTTCCAATTAATAATTGTATTTTTTTACAAGGCTTTATTATAAAAGCACTGTTAAAATGCACCGCTAGCCCACAGGTAGACTAATCATTATTTTAATCGGCAATCAAAGATTTACAATGATATAAAAGGTTTTAATGGAGTAAGCTAATGCCTAGACCAGCCAAAGGAGTTGGTATTCGCAAGAAATTTATCGTCCAATCATAATGAAATACAGTCATCTGGTTCATGTGTCTCTAGAATAGATGTTATGAGTTGTAATGTTAGAAATCTAATAGCATATGTTCTGCCAGACCTAGAGAGCTGGATATGACCTATGTGACCTATGTGAAGAGCTGGATATGAAATATACACACACACACACACACACACACACACACACACACACACATACACATATATATATATATATATACAGTACATGCATATATACATACAAACATAGGGAATATATGTGAATTGAGTTATAGAGTCTGTCATTTTGTGACAGACCATCAACCGTTGATGGTCTGTCTAAACAGCACATTTAAATATCCTCACAGCCTAAGTTTAAATTCTAAATAATATTGTCACCACAGCCTCTAAAAAAGCCTCATGTGTCACCAAACGTCAAGATGGTCATTATTTTATGACTTCACTCAGTCCAAAAGATTTATTTTAGAAGCTCTAAAAAACCACACAGTTTGGACATGATGTTATTGTGCATTAAATAACATCCCACCTTAAGTTATACGCCTGAGTGTGCTGTTGCGCCTTCAGTTGAAAAGTATATAAACGTCATGCTATTAAAAGTTAATTTAACTCAATTCACATCCAGCCTGACAGAAGTAACTTTCTATATGAAAGGTGGTGCCAAAAACTGTGTTTTTGCGGTGGAGGAATGACATCAGTATTTTCAGCCTAGCGTTGCATAGGAAGTTCTCTGTTGCCTCCTCGCTTTAGCAGAAATGAAAGCCACTGGTATGTCTTATAAAGGGCCGCATTATATTCCACCTTTTGCTGCCGTATATGCTTCTATTGCCACACCCTTCCTCAGAACCCGGGTCAGAATGTGTTCAGTGTGAAAGCTGGTCATGTTTGTGAAGGAACTTCTAGAACATTTTGCTTGTGTTGGAGAACATCAAAAGGTCAGGTGGCATCAAAGCTAATTTTATGTCCTGAAAATTTCAAGAGCCTTTAATATTGTAAACTGTTGCGTAAATCACGCATATGTTTGAAATTAATGGCCTGTAGCTCACTGAAAGAATTTTAGAATCAGTTTGATTTGTGAGTTTTTGAAATTAATTAACGTGGATTGAATTTTTTATCTGTTTCTTCAATATGAAGGTCCGACTGGACAGACTCGGAGGATATGTGCTGTTTCTCATAACCTGAGCGCTAAACAGTCCTCAGTTGTTATTTGCCCAGTTTTTGTTCCACAAGAAAACATTGCTCTGCATACGATAAAGCTTATCCGTTTGTTCCTGATGCTGTAATTACCGTCACTGTTAAACTGATGAATTGATTCCACATGTAGAATTAAACTGTCCCAGTCTTCCAGTCACATGCTGTTCCCGCCTGTTTGCGACCTCTATTAGTTTGTCATATTTGCGCCTATTTTCATGAGCCGTCTCCGGCGTGACATGTTTCAGGCACAGTGATAGCGCTGGAAATGAGTTTGGTTGGAGATACTTGGAGCCAGTTTAGAGCTAATTCCTTCACCGTTCGTCATTTCAAAATGTCATTTTCTAATCAGCAGACATCTTACGGTAGTATCAGAGGAGCAGTAAATTCTGTACTGAATCTGTGCTCCATTAGATGGGTTTGGAATCACACTGTGTTCTCACAGTTAGTCCCACAATTTGGTATCGCCACATGTCTGAGCTCAAAGTGAAACACAAAATTCAGTACAATGTGAGGCAATGCTGTTTAAGGCTCCATTAACACAGTGAATATAAATGTAGCATCCAGCACAGAGGTTTTGACTAAGGTGACTTTCAGGCTTATTTGCTTGTTACTTACATACTGTGAATTCTGTGTATGAATTTTTAATCCTTAAATATAAAAGATATTAAGTTATTGAAGTGTATAACAGATCAATGTTCAAAACATCCCCCAAAACATACAGGAATGTCAGTTTGGCTTCATTTAATTTATGTAAAATCACCTACAATTTTATGTTTTAAACAGAGATGGCAATAGAGAGGCAAAATTATAGTTTGCAGCTTTGATAAAGAGGCAAAATTATAGTTTGCAGCTTTGATGAAGAGGCAAAATTATGGTTTGCAGCTTTGATAAAGAGGCCAAATTGCGCTAAATTTGTCTATTTGATAGATATTTAAATATTGCTGCTTTGACTGAGAGGCAAAATTTGTTTTCCATTATTAACATAGTGGCAAAACTTACAGCTTGTAGATTTAACTGTTTAATAAACCCAATAATATTATGTGAACCATGCAATGCCTTTAACATAATGAACATAAACGTATATTGACTCACGTTTATGTATATTTAGTCTTCTACAATCCATATTTGTGCTGCACTGGCCTTGTTTAAGGGCAGTAATGTTAGACAGTAAAGTGATTGCTTAGCAATAATGCTAGGAAAATATCTTAATTTTTTGAGGAACCACAGAGTTTTGAGGAACCACAGAGTTGAGTTGTGCATGGGCAACATGCGTGAGGTCACAATACAAGTATGTGGCCGATGCCCGTTAGGTTTATGCTGATTTAATGCTGTCAGCGGGCATTTCTTCTGCACGTGCATCCAATGTTCATCTCCTCTGACCACAGAAGACTGGTGTGATTGGTGCTGACGGACCAGAACCAGCCTCTGATATCTCAAGGAAATTCTGGGAAAAAAAAACATTTTCCTTTTCCAGTCCTTGTTTGCATAGTTTTGGGAAAAAATTGTCATGTCCTGTCCCGAAAACGTCCAACGAATGTTCCTCACATGAGTCTGGGACCGTTTTCACGACACCATTTTATGGTACTTTGTAGACCAAAGACATTCATGACATGGAAAAGTGTGGCCATGATGTTCTTTAAACCCTCATCCCTTGTTATATTCAGAAGTCAGTAGAGTTTCTGAGGATGAGTAAATAAAGACAGGATTTAAAGAGCGTGTGGTTGTGAAAGGTATATAGAGTGATACAGTGCTCAAAAACTGTCTGAAAGCAGCGTGGCTCTGTGCTTTTCCTTTCACGTGAGATCGTTCTCTCCACACGTGTTTTGTAGAGTGTTTTCCCCCTTTTGAGTGTTTCTATGACTCCAGTCATTATTGTATATTATGGTCTTCCCTCAAAAATGAAGGATGATGATGTTGTTGGAAAAGCTCCTTCAAATTTCAGGGAAAAGTAAAAATCGAATCTGATTGGAGAGGTATCATCGGTAGACTTTATCTAAAGAGCAGGTTGTTAGTTCTGTCATAAAAGAGAACCACAAGATTGTTCTAGAACCTCGTGTCAAAACATCAGCTGAGTTTGCCTTGAGTAGATGTGATCCCTCTACAACCCACCGGATCATGTTGTTTGCATCATTAGATGTTGGGGAAACCAGAAAATATGGGTTCTGTGTGGAAATGAGTTAACTGCATCAGTCAAAGGTGTTTTTGTAGATATAAGTATGTATGTATTTGTGCTTGGATAAACAAACCTCATGTGAGGTCTCCAAATCACCGTCCGGACCTCCTTCAACCACCGGAACGGCCAGAATTATTTTTGGTCTAAGACCCTCTATGGTGTTGGTGTCTAGCCTGTGCTACTGCCAAACTCCTCATCAGTATTCAGCAGATTTTTTGCCATGATGCCACGCCAATCTGAATGGTTACTGCCACTTCAAAGACTTAATATGCTTTAATATAAAGAATCAAATGTTATATCTGCTGGATTAAGTGATGGTCCTAAATTAATGTTTATGTTAAAGTTCTGTGATGTTTAGTCCTGTTTTTTGGTAAAGTTTTAAAAGTGTTATTCAGTTATATTGATTTGAATAAATAGATGGAATAGTTGGCTGAGATCAGAGAACATTATTGAAGTTTGATCTTTCCATTTAAAAAAAGGATCACATATCAATAAAAATGTTCTCACTGTTTACTCACTCTCGTGTCATTCCAAACCGATATAATTTATTTCTTCACACAAAAAAAAGATATTTTGAGAAATGTCTTGGTGGTTTTCTGTCTGTATAACAGAAATAAATGGGTGCCACTGTTGTTTGGTTACCAACATCCAGATTATGTCCTTTAATGTTATTCTGAAACCAAAAAAGTCATACAGGTTTAGAATGACATGGGGTGAGTAAATAATATTAAAAATATAGTTTTTGTGTGAGCTTTCCCTTCAAAAGCATTTTATATCAATGGTTTTGTAACTTTCTCTGCAATATACTATACAGAACGTTTCATAAATGGCAATTCTTCATGTTTTCCTTTCAGAACTTTTTTCTCTCCCTATTAAAGCCTCACTTAAAAACTGAGCCATGCTGTGATGATAAATGTGGCATACAGGTGCCAGTAGTGTTTTACCCCTCCTTTGACCTTAACAGCATGTACTAACCACTGACAACCAATTTTTCTGTCCACACTGAAAACAAAACCACTGTGCGGCGTGACGCAATCACAGCCAATCAGAGTGCAGCGAGGTTATGAACCAATGAGATGCAATGGTGGACAGGGCTACACAGCACGTTAAAAATGTTCAAAATGGAAACCAATCAATAAAACGTAATTTGGCCAGTAACACTTGGAAAACTGGGAAAATCTCTGTTTTCAGGGCAAGAACCATCAAATCCATACATAAACTGTGAAAATTGTGGTTTGTGACTGTAAAATTGAAATTTTCGATGATGGAAAAACAAAACTCCAAGCCACTGCAGTCCGTTGGTAAATGTCCATATAAAAGACGATCATTTCTTGGGAAACATTTTTGGAATAATCATCTGTTGTTTGTTTTTTTTCCTCTGTTCTATTTTCTTTTTTTTAAGTGAAAAATCCACGTGCTTTTATGGGAAACATATGCTATTTTTTTGCTTTCCCGCTAATTTCCCTCATGAACTGCTCTTGTGTTTTCTATCCATGAGGAGTGATTGGCTCAATAAACAGTTTCCTATGCGCAGTGATCGGCCAAACACAGGCACTCTGTGGCTGCGTGTTTATCTGTAGCTCTCAGTGCATTTCTACTGACACGCAGCGTGTGTCTCTGCAGGTGCGCATCGGGCGCGAAACGCATAAAGAAGCATCTGTGACGATACTGGCCCCGCCCCCGGACGCCTCCCCTACCTCCATCATTAAAGTCGGCTGGTGAAAAAATAAGCGATGAGGGCTTCTAGGTTTACAAATTTTATGAAGCACCTTTCATACGTAGAGGCCCTACACCTAATGTAACACTTCACTGTCTGTCCTCACCGGTGGTTTCTGTGCACTGGCCTCTTGCCTGAAGCCTGGAACTCATCCGTGGAATCATCTGTCTGAATTTCACTTTTGTGCACGTCCCTGTTTCCTTTTGTCTATATCTGTTCATCCATATAAGCAAACTCTTTCTCTTTCATATGTCATTTAAATCTGTATTTTCTTTCAACGACTTGAAATAAATGTTGTCATCGTAAACTCACGATTTGATTCCGTTCTCCTGTAATATTCTGGAACCTCCTATAATTGCAATTACAATGAGTTTGAAGTTTTTAAGCTTCAATATTGACACTAAAACACCAATGAAGTTTCCTAAAATTGGTCCATATAACTAATGACAATATTTCAAGTCTTGAAAAGCTATGCAATTGTTTTGTGTGATAAAATAAATAAAAAATTTTGACAAATCAGACTTACTGGTTCATATTGACTCAGAGTGGTGATCATTGAAGGGGAATAACAATCAATGAAAAACAATGTAAATGTTACTATATTTTTTATTAACAAATTTTGATATGTTTTTAACATAAATATTATACTGCATGACTTAATGGACAACTTTTATGCTTTATTTATGTTTTTTGTTAAGTTTCGATCCCTGTGCTTAACTGAATCGAAAAGCCAACAGAATTCCGAATTTTTCCTTTTGTGTCCCTCGGAACAAAGAAAGTCGTACGTGTTTGGAACAGCGCGAGGGTTTAGTACATGATTACGGAATTGTAATTTTTGGCTGAACTATCCCTTTAAGCCAAACCCAGTTCCCTGATGCCCTTTCCACAAAACATACTCGGATTGATTGTGCCAAAATTCATTTCCTTCTAAATTAGTGTTTCTGAGCGAAGGGAAAGAGCCCCCAGCAAGTTTAGCTGAAGAGATGTGGAAATATTTACATGTCCGCAGTCTAATACCTTCCATGGACATTCCTGAGTCTCCTCATCGCTCACAGAATGAGACCTTTGTATGGCTGCAGCAAACCAACATCTCCCCACACAGCAGTCACTGCAGCTAGATGACTTCAGATGGTCAAGCTAGCATCAGCAGAATAAACAGATGCTATTCCATCACAGGATTACACACCATTGTGGCGACGCCCCAGATGTTTATGGTCTGTTGGCCTGTCGGTTTCTTGAGGAATTGCAGTTTGTCTTGGCTTTTTATTATTTGTATGATGTATTAAGAAGCTGAAGTCACAGGGACAGGGGCCCTTCACCATGACTAGCTCTGTCATGCGTTTTAACATTTCTGTGGTAAATTATTATTAATACCTTATTGTAGATTTTAGAGCCTCTGTTTTTTTTTAAGAATACGTCCAAATTATATTGCAAAAAAACCCCAAAACAAATAAAATGCCAAGAAATTTATAAAAAGGTATGAGGAGAGGTTTATTAGGTCTAAATATGACTTTCTGGTAAGTTGTTATTGGTGAGGCATTTACAAAATTGTTTTAGTCACTGCAGTGATGGTCACCTTCACAATCCAAGCAAAACAAAACCAGTAGCAGCCGCTCAATAACGCCACGCTGTGCAAAAATACTATACAGAGCTAAAGATTTCTCTTAAAAGCCTGTATTCAACGTTTGCTTCAGAAATTACTTACACTATAAAAATACAAGAAAAGTGATTTTAATATTTGCACCCATGACTCAGTCTGAGCATTAGTTTGGTTTAGAACTGGTTGGATATGATGATTTATAGCTGTCGTCTGCACCTGGGGGTTTTATACACATTGATGGCCATTTTAAACCAGAACGGAAATACCTCAAAGCCCATCACAGACAGACAGATTTATATTCACTCAAAGTATTAACTTCTCACAGACACTGAAAGTGAACACGACCCTAAAACTCTCATAGCTGGTCTAACAATAATACACCAGGTGAGAGGTTTGCTGTTTTCCAAAGTCTTCTAACAGACGTTTTGGGTTTTCATGAAGGTATATAGACTGTTGAAGTGGTGTCAGCAGTGCAGTCCACTACCCAGCTAACAGGGAACGTTCTTAGAACGTTGGCTAATGTTCTGTCAGTTATTAAAATGTTTTCAAAATAACATTAGCAGAACTTTTTTCTAACATTATACAGTATATCTATAGTAATGAAGTTTACTCTTAAGCAGTTAATGTGATGTTTTGAAAACATTACAGAATAAACTAAATGTTTAAATTTAAACCAAGCAATGATGTTAATACAGAAAAAATGGACACTTGGACATTCCCAAAACGTTCAAAATAACGTTTTTACTGTTTTTAATACTTAATGGAAATGTTACGGAAACATTCTCACAACCTAAAATTGTTAGCTGGGTAGATTGCTGGATGATATCAATGTCAACCACCTAAACCTCAGCAGGAAGTTTGGACCACATCTGGTCAATCTCATGATTCCTAAAGTTAAAAAGAAACATTAAAAATGCAACAAAATTGATTGAGGTTATTCTTTTCAAAGCAGCAAAATTAGCACGTCATTATTCTACTGTGTGTATTGCAATATTTCACTGAGTAAAAACACAGTTATTCCAGGAAAGAATCTTTTCTCAATAAGTCTGTCTGAGTCTGGCTGTGTTTATATGACCTCTGCGGCTACTTCAGTAGCTAAATGAGATTGTGTGATGGGTTTCGATCCATTTGATGTTGTTTCCCAGTATGTTCTTGGTCCACTATCAACAAATCTTTGTTGTCCCAATCTATAAACAGGATCTAAAACTCTCCTGATCTTTTTAGCCTCCCCTCTTTGAGACGTTACGACTCCATCTGTATTTTTAACTGAATTTCAAATATTTTTGCCAAATGGTTTTCCACAGGCGCACTTAAATAACATTGCAACATCGTAGCGTAAACGTTTGCATCCTAACATATTTTCCTTTGAACATACTTCACTGTACATCTGTTCACACATGCATACACTGTGTGTTTTTTATCCTCTGGACTCAGAGGCTGTATGCATAAAGGTATCTTTGTGGCCTAAAGTTGTGTAAGAGGGCTGGCAATTGCAGCTGTGTTACTCCAGCACCACAGACAGCCCAGTTGTGCAAACACATCTATCAAAAGAGTCCTGCCACTGTGAGGAAGGTGGAAAAACAGTGTTTTAAAAAGCCATGTTATCGCTTCCCAAAGGGCCTTTGAAAATCAAGCCTGGATAAGAAAATCCCTAGCAAACATAAATACCTACAAAAGTAACATACATTTTGGTTTTGGATCCTGCAGCTCAAATATAACACCAGGGTCACAGGTTCGAAGCCAAAATCTGCATAGAGGGATTAAATGTATACCTTGAATGCGGTGTAAAATGCATGCTTTGTGTGTAGTGACTACAGATGTTTTAGCAATATGTGTGGCATAAGCTGGTGGTTAATTCTCACATTCTAAATGTTTTCCTGCATGCAATGAGTTGAAAGTGGGCCAACCAGTTTTTAATCTTTGCATATGTTTATACAGAAATAGATAAACATGATACTATATCTAAAATGAAATAGATACTATAGTTAAACGTGTTCCTGTGTAGCTCAACTGGTAGAGCATTGTGTTAGAAGTGTATAGGTTGTGGGTTCAATCCCAGGGAACACAAGTGATGATAAAAATCTATGTATTGAATTCATTGTAAGTCGTATTGGATGTCTGCCAAATGAAAAAATGTAAATATATATACAGATATAATATATACAGACACTTTTATCCAAAGTTACTTCAAAGAATACATTTTTGTTTGTTTGTTTTATTAGCACTTGTATTCCCTGGGATTGAACCCATGCTATATGTATATGATAGTATATGTCCACCAGTCACTAAAACTACTGCTAATGATGTTAATGATTCATTTATCTATTACTAAAAAAATGCATTATGTTTTAAATAAAAGATTGTGCAAATATTCTATCAAATAGGCAAATTCTATCAAATATTCTATCAAATAGGACACGCATGAGTTAATGCCAAAGATACAGACTGTGTACAGTTGAAACCAGACAGAGTTACTGGATTTCAGACGAATGGCTGTGGTTAAGAATTATTTTGGTGATTAGTGTGGGAAATTGGTTGAGGAGTTTTGTTTTTAGAGTGGTATCCGGATTTTGGTCTCCATCTTTAATATTTGTTCATTCCTCAGTGACAGCAGCACCCGTTTCCATAGCAATGTTCTGAAAATCCCTGAGAGACCCTGTGAGACGGTCTTTGCTGCCCCTCCCGATTCGTGCTAGGGACCAATAGACTGAAGAACTCTTTTCATCTAATTGTAGTCAACAAAAAGGGAGGAATGTTTCTCTCTATTTGAAGTCTTTCTTCAAAAGCTCATAGGGTCTGCGGGGGGGTGGGGGGGCTGGGACATAGAGCATCACTTTAGGGCTGCAGTAATCTGGCTTCATAAACCACAGGGGAGGGAACATACCAGAAATATTCCCCAGTGACAATGATAATGATCCCAGGATTAAGATTTTTGTACAGGTACACAATGTTCAGGGAGTCATTGATATTCTCATATAATCCTGCACAAAAGAAACTCATCTGCTATCTGTAAACGATACCTCCTTTGGTGGGTGTGACTGTTTCGATTGGTTGTACTGCCAGAAAGGGATTTGTGTGTGTCATTTAAAGCTTTCCAGCTTGTAATACAATGTACAAAATCACAAGCCTGCATTTTTACATCATACAGATCAAAACGTAACATGTAGACAACCTGTGGGTATTAGAAACGACTTGTTTTGTTGGAGTTGTTTGGTTTAAATAGTTTCCTCTCTTAACCTCTTCCAAATTCTCGGAAGGTTGTGTGAAATAGTTATAAATAGCTGAGGGAGTGAGATACAAACTCTGTCAGCCCTGTTTTTTTCTTTTTCAGTCTTTGGATTGTGCAAAAGACAAAGAGAATCACTCATTGGCCTTCAGACTTTGATAGTTTTTATCTTATTAATAGTTTTTGACCACTTTTTTGTTGTTATTTAAATGAACTAAAACACCAATATATCTCTATAGTTTCATTCTCATACCTAGCTAACAATTTTAAAGTGTAAGAAAGTTTCCATTGTTTCGATTAAGTAAAAAAAAAAGTTATTTTGAAAGTTATTTATAGTAGCCTATTTGTATTTCAAATGTTATATTAATGTTACTGTCTGTTTTTAAGAACATTATTTAAACATGTTTAAATGTTGTATTTTTTAA
>JBAJNP010000555.1:0-89083 GCA_036877545.1 Yasuhikotakia modesta
GTGCTTTCTTAGAATTCTGGTTAAAGGAAGGTATCTTAGGAGGCAGCGTAATTGGAACAGCCTTTGTCAGGAGTGCCCCATGATACTTTCAAATGCTGCCTCTGTAGGCAGCTTACTAGGTTTTCACTAGCCGTTTCTGTCAGTGAATTTGTGTTGCATCTAGTGTTACTGGGTGTGAGGAGTTGCTTTTACCACAATGACACACACTGACGAGTTATGTTGGTAATTTTATGTCTCTTGCCTCTTGAAATGACTGTTTGGCAGTGTTGTGTTGTATGTGCACGTGTCAGTGTGTGTGTGTGTGTGTGTGTGTGTGTGTGTGTGTGCATGTGTGCATGAGAGAAATTACCCTCTCTTCTCTAATGAGGGACTCGAAATGATGAAATGTTGAACTTGGACTCAGAAGAACAATAATTACAGAGACTGATCAACAGGTGCGAGTAAATTGTGTAGAAAGGACCTTCGCATTTTAACTGAATTGCAGTCATGCTGGGTGTGTGA
The DNA here is from genome assembly GCA_036877545.1 of Yasuhikotakia modesta. Classification (NCBI taxonomy): domain Eukaryota; kingdom Metazoa; phylum Chordata; class Actinopteri; order Cypriniformes; family Botiidae; genus Yasuhikotakia; species Yasuhikotakia modesta. The sequence goes on from JBAJNP010000555.1 coordinate 502, forward strand.
GTAGAAATGTAATTGTGTGTTTGTACACGCCTATAAATCAAAATTTTTACTCTTATTAAAAAGGTTTGACTAGTTGTAAATTATGCTGCAAAACAGAATCAGAAAATCCCTTTAAATAATGTTAACCACAGACCCTAGTTTATTAAATCAAAAACTCTGTTAGAAATTTTTATAGGGATACAAATTTTTATTTAGGCTTAGAACTGCAAAACAAACACATTATTTTAATGTATACCTGGCTTTCCACCTATAGTCAATATATACATTAGCAGCTCAGATGGGACAATATATGTCTTTGTCATGGAAACACAAATACAACATGCAGGCTTTCATTCACTGTCTTGGTGTCATATAGGAAATGTTATTATAATGTGCAGTAATTAAGGCTGCACTAGGCACATACTTCCTGTAATTTACCCATTAAAAATTGATTTTGAATCATTAACATTAGTTAAGCTGGCAATCAATTATGCATATTTTATATGTGCACAAAGTCACAAAATGTTTGATTCATATATGCAGTACATGAACAATGTGCCAATGTAGTCCTAGAGTCCATTATTGTGAAATAATGTTCATGCTTACAGATGAAAAAGAGTTCAATGATTGTGTTAAATCTGTTGCAAGGGACTCATATAATGCAAAAGAAATAGAATGTAGGCTTCATGCTAATGCAGCACTTGTTTATACAGACGTTTATGGTTTTAACTTTATTCGATATATCTATAAATTACTTCAGTACTTCAGTTGTTTTTGTCGCCCTATAATACGTCATTGTTTCTTTTATTTTCCGAGTTTTTTTTTTAATTTCCCTCATATTTTCTCTCTCGCGCTGCTTATTATTTTTCCCCTAGGACCTAACAGAACACATGAAAGTATGTCTGGTGGTTTAACTACACCCCGCCTTTATCCATTCATCACATTTGCTGAGTCTTCCCTTTGTTGTGTTAATAGAATTGTATAAAAGCCAGTAAGGGGATCACATGAAATGGCATTTTATAACTTTTCTTATTGCCATTATTATACAATAAAAACGTGATGGTAGGACTGTTTCTGTCTATACCGGCAGAATGTACGAAGTGCTGAATTTACAAAACATATCATTGTAAGTCATGTTGTAAGGGATTATTTTATAATCATTTAGAGAGAATATTTTCAGAGTAATTGATAGACAGCCTCTTCTCTTCAGGAATTTCTCCTCAGCGCTTTTATCTCCATGGCATCACGTCAGCTCATTAAAGCCATATGCCATAAACCCTCAGCTCTACATGTTTAAAGCCGTGAGCTTTGAACATTTATTGATGGGGTTATTAATTAAAACTTGTTGGAGTGTGAGTGTGTGTGTGTGTGGGGGGGGGGGTTGGGGGGTTGGTTGCTGAGTCAAGCTATCATGAAAGTAAAATATGATGCACCACTTGAAAAATGGCAAACGCTTTTGTTTTTGTCTTTAGGCTTTAATGTTGTTTCACAAGAATTTAATGGCATCCTAAATGCATCTAATTTTAGTATAACATTTGTATGTGAATATTTGCACGCTTTTATATGTTTTGGTTAGACACCTAAATATTCAATTATAATGTACCGCAACTGTTAGCATACATACAATTGTAGAAAGAAAGATAAAATCGAAGCCCTTCCTACTGAAATCCAGTGAATACATGTGATTGTTAAACATGTTAATTAATTCATTCATTTTAAATTCAGTAAATCATTTATGAATTTAGCATTCCATGATGCAACAGGAATTCATAATCTTGTGTGTGTCTCTAAAGTTGTACGCCTGTAAACACAATTTGTTTAAAATTTTATAAGCTTTTTATGTTTTGATGAAGTTATTATCAGCATCTATTCAAAGAAGTACAGTGTCGCATTCATGCATGCGAGTGCGTGTTGCTGCGTGTTAGAACCCCTCTTCACGCATGAATGTCTTCAAATGTTAATGAGAGCGCATCTGTAATCTGTTCAGTCGTGAATTTTTATCAGCCATTCTTCATCATGTTCCAGGCCAGCTAGACACATGTGGCTCAAATAAGTGGCTGATAGTGATTGTAATGCATCAGGTGAGGTGATTATAATTAGCCTTCATCACGCCTCATCTCTCCCGTTGTCAGGCATCAGGTCACCTGTGTTGTTGCACAAAGGCGTTTGACGCCTGATTTACTTCCCCTTCATCAAAAGCCACAGACGACGCCCGCATCGCTGACCCACCAATCAGGTCATTTGGATGATGCTGCAGACAGCTGGTCATGCATGTGTTTTTGTTCTTGCTCTGTGGTGGGAATATAATAGTCGTCTATTCGGCATCACACTTATTATAAGATGTTCTGTCTGTTTCTGAGTCAGTCCATTCAGTTCTCAGAAGTGATCACTAAGTGACCAGCATGACGTTCCGTCACATACTTGGGCTCATCTTTATTGTTTGAGCTGCGCACATTAGAAGTCTTTTAATAAAATGAGCTCCTGTGTTGTGATAACCTATGTTCTTCTCTTTTTATTATTGCTTTCTCACTCAATATCTTTTCATCTTTTGTCCTGTTTCTTTATTTATCTTCGTTCTCAATGTCTCTTTCTCCAGCAGCTCTTATGTCATGTCAATTGTTATGTCCTCTGTGCTTCTACTTTTCCAGTAATGATTTCTTATTTTGACTGATGCAAGGTTGAGTACTTTCAGAAATGTGAACGCTAGCATGTGCTAAAAAATCACATGGCTGTGCTTTCGCGAGACCTAGCCTTTTCTCTGAGACAAATATATTATTTACATTTATTAATTTAGCAGATGTTTTTATCTGAACCAACAAAACAGACAAAAACAATACAAAGTTTCATTGATATGCATTATACTTGTTTTTTACACCATCAATTGTTATTATTGAAATATATTGTTATACCTTTAAATTGTCAGTGCTATTTTTAGTCATGTTAGCACTGATACATGTTGCACAATACTATATAGTACACAATTGACAACAAAATGACTTCCCTAATATATTCTAATGCCTTAATTTGTTTATATTAGACATAACTTGTTTGACAAGTGCCTTGAGATTTCAGTATGTTTGTTTTACAATTTCCTATAGGCATGTTGCTGAGGGATTAAGCAGCTATCAAATCTATTCATATAATAGATTTCATATAATTCATATAATTGAAGACTTTTGCAGGGGACTCGCCCTCTGAGCCCCACTCACCCTGCAATGAACTGATGTGGGATTTGACTTAAAATGAGTCTACTTGATTAGTGTTGTGCTGCAGAGATTTCACAGATTATTTTCAGATAAAAGGGCTTGAAGGATTTTTATGGCCTCTCACAAGAACAAGCTAATTTCAGATTGTCATATAATTACAGCTGTCCAGCAGATGATTTATTTTTAAATGCTTTATAAATTCTCTTTAATACTCTACTGCCCTCTGTGACCTCATGAAGGAATGAGGTGAATTATCTGTCTGTATTTACGCAAATCTTTTAGGCTAAACAGGGTGATTATCGATACACGTCTCTGTGTATAATAGTGGGGTAGAGTTAATTTATAAATTAAATTCATTTCCTACCAAACTGATTTCTTGTTATTTGAAGACATTTCACCACTCGCCTGGATGGAGATGAAATCTTTTCAAACAATGAAAATGAAATGATGTAACATGTTGTAAATTAATGAATTCTACCTGAAATTTTGCAGTGACCTGGAGGAATGAAAATCATTAAAGCCATTATAAAGTATGTAGCCACTTCTATCATCTAGGTCATATCAAAACTGTGTAGGGAGGAACATGCACCCACCCAACACACCCACATGACTTCAACATCTTCACATTCAAATTAAAAGTTTAGTTTTTAAGTGAAGTTTTTTTTTAAGCTTTTAACTGTGCCTGTTAAATCAGTCGCTAACTTTTGCCTTTTTATCTCCATATACGTATTTATGAAATTGCAGATAATGTATGTAATTTTTAAAATTGCCAAACTGACATTATCTGTAAAATTGGCACCGACAGCTAAAATTTCATTTGCAAGATTACAGTTGTGAATGGGAATAAGGAATCTCTACACTGAATTGTAATTGCAGTTGTTAAATAACAATACTATTGCAGCTTTAATTCACACTAAAAGTGTATGTGATGGTTCCTTTGCCTATAATGAAGAAAATGTAAAAGTAGAAAATGTTTCTAATTAGACATTTGCAAAATGAGCTGAGATTAAATGAAGACAGGAAAGAAAAAGAATGTCCCTATGAGGTCTTAATGAAATATTTACACAGAACACAGTTTGATACCATATCAATACGAGGTTTATTGTGTAATGTGTCGTTTGAAGGGGCAGGGCTGAATAAATGGAGTTTTGATTCATATTTTTCTATTTTCAAAGATTTATTAAATATTTATAAAGACAGATTTTCTTCTTGTTGGTAAACAAACACTTTTGTGTAGTGTGTATAGCAAACTGTGCTGCACTGAATTAGGTTTAAATATGAGAATGAATGTGAATTGGCTGTAGCCACAAAGCCGCAGGCTAAGTTTAGAAATGGTATTATGCAGCATTTCTGAAAAATAACTTAATGCTGAATAACTGACAGTTTAGAAGCAATTTGGCTTGATGTTTTGTTTATTTTTTTTCTCCAAAAATAAAGTAGTTCCAAACTAAACCAAAGCAGAACTCATGGAGTGAACTAGGACAAGCAAAATGATACAGCCAAACATTACAGTTCTGGTTTACAGTATATCAGCACTCCTGGAACACTGCTTGTCTGAACACGTTACAATCTAATATACATAGTAGTGTGTAAAACTATGTAATGGTGCAAAACACTCTACTGTATTACTGTATGGTTTCATACAGGAACAACATATTGCATGTAATTTTACCTTTAATAACATTTTCTGTGTGAAAGAATAAGTGGATTTTCATCATAATAAAGAGAGAGATCTCAAATGTCCCATTTCTTCTGAAGAAAGCTGAATATGCTGTTAGTAATAACTGTTTATATTTTGGATTAAATACATTTGCTTCTAGTTCCAGTCTCCCACAAATCCTCTTTGGTAAACCAGCAACCCACTCTCATTGAAACTAAGTTTACAGCTCATTTCACTCTGAATACTCAGGTTGACTTAATGAACTCCAGAATTGCACATCTCCGAGGTAAAATTGAGAGAGAGAGAAGGAAAAGAGAGAAGGGGCAAGGGAAAGAAATGAGGAAATTGGTAGAATAGCTGGGTAATGAGGAACATAGTATGTTTGAATACATTAGCATGGTAGATCAGGCTAGGTGTGTGCTGAGCAGAATGTGGCCTGATACTCACTGGGGTCTCGTTCCTTTGCTTTTTCACATAGAGGACTTTTATAGGAAATTTAATAGCTGTTGAGGGAACTTTGCATAAATGTAATGTGCAAATGCCAGTGTTTCAAACATCAGTGTGAAACCTGTTAATGTTTATATAAACCTCTATGGGGCATTAGAGAATTAAGGTATTGAAAGATGCTTTTCAAAAAGTAAGTCATATAATTTGTTATTTTAAACTGAGAGATAATATTGTGACAATTAATTAATCTTTAATTGTTTGGGAGTGGTTTTTTTAGTGTTGGTTTGTCAATATACAAACTGATTTAATAGAGAAATGCTGTTACCTAGCACAAATACCGTTAACATTCACTTCAATCTGTCTTTACTAATTTAAAAGCAATGGCATAATTGGACCACAATAGGAGAAAACCAAGAATCTGTAAAATGCTTTTATTCCGCTGAGCTGTTTATTGCTTTTGCAGACTGTTTACCGGCTGTGCTAAATAGGGCTGAATAAACACTCACATGTTTATTTATTGAAATTCAAACTTTTTTAAAGTTGTATAAACTCTTTGTCTCAATAAAAAGAGTAACCTAAACGTAACCACAAACTTATCTAACCTTAAAGCCCAAAATTTACTGCAAACTCTTGGATGAAAAAATTCACGTCCTGCGTTTTTGACATCCATAGGCCACTTATACGTAATATCTTAGTTGTTTGGTGAAGGTTTATCCTCAAACCTCATTGTTGCACTGGCCTTGTTCTCTGGGAAAACAGTTGTTTTGATGCATACTGTATTTCTTCATTTGTCTGTCTGGTCTTTTGTGCGTGAACGTGAGTTTCAGAGGCTGACAACCAGGCTTTGTTGTGACAGTATGTTTCCTTTGTGTCCCACCAGAATTCAGAGCCATCCAAGTAGGCTGCTGGAATGTTTGTTCTTAACTCTGTCATGCAGTTGATTCAACAGTGGTACACTTTTCTCTTATAGCACCTGTGTGCTAAAGTAAGATATATTATATTCCTTGCATGTTCTCTCTATTTTCTTCCATTGTTGTGGTTTTCATTCCTGCTCCTCATGTTATAATGCCCCTTTTTATTTTCTTCATCATTTTTAAACTACTGACCCATCATAATTCATATTATGTGGTTTAATAAATATATCAATAGCAGTTTGGCATTAGATTGCTGTGGGTCTGGTACCAATATTATTTAAATGATAATGGAGTTCAGTGTTTGTTGTATTCCACGTTTTCTAATTTACTATTATATCTTTGACATATAAACAAGGTCCTTGGGTGGTAACTTTTACTCACACTTAAATGACACATGAACTGGTATTATTTGCTCTTTAGAATTGCTTGTGTACGCTTTGGTTTCTTTGACATGGGAAATGAATAAAAAACGAATCAGTCGGTGGTATTACAAATTGCCTACTTTATAGACCCCCTGTCTGCATTTCACCTCATCTGAACCCCCATTATTATTATCATCCTCTGACAACCTTGAATTCTTCCCGAAGCCCAGAATATTGTTTTAGTCTGCGTTTGTCTGCTCTCGGCAGTCCTGCTTATTCTACACAGTACTGTGCAGTCAAGCACTTGCTTCTGAAGATGAATTATTTGGAATTACAATGAGTGTAAAAGCAAGGGTCACACTGCCACAGAAGCTCATTTGTCTTTTTTGTGATGTCATCAAAAAGTGCCGTGAGAACTTGTGGTGCTACAAATGATAATGTAAAGAACAAGTCAAGACATTATCATGCTATTCACTCAATCTGATTTCTCCTATTTCTATTAATATTGTTTTGTCTCTTTATGTCTGGATTTGTCCTTTATTTACAGTCTGTATGCAAATGTTTGTCTGCAGTACATATACAGAATGATCTGGGTTCATTGTTAATATTTTGTACTTTAAACGGGAAAATAATGTTTGTTAGGTCCATGACCTCTGCATATAACCCAGCACTGGTTAGCAGTGAACACACACTGCAAGTTGTGAACACACACACCAAAATAATGAGCAGCACTGTTGCATTTAGGGACCAATCAAGTGTTGGGTGCCTTGCTCAAGGGCACCCCAGTTGTTACCTGCTGGCATTGAATTCAAACCGCCAACATTTTACAAATCTCTCTAACCAGTAGGTGACAACTGCCAATGTCCTGGAAAGCAAAGCATGTGCAGTGTGTGTGTTTGTAGCCATCAAATAAGAGAATGTTACCTCTACATTTACACTACATTATTAAAGTTCTCCAGTATAAAGTTCTCGTTTATACAGTATGCCTGTATGTTGCACATCGATTTTTTTTATAAAAAGAAATATATTTTTTAATAATTAAAATTGTACATATTTACAGCATACTTAAGAAATGTTTTGAATATTGAATATTGTTTATTCTGTCCTAAAACTTTTTCAATGTCTTTTCTAAATATTACAGTATCACCATTTATCTACCCATTTACCCCCTCAAACTAACACAACATATCTCCTGTCCAATATGACTCAGTTTTCTTTTTTGTCCACAGATACATTCAGTAACGGTTTAATTCAATTCTTGCCTTTGTAATAAGATGTGCTCCACATTTTACAGCCTCCCCCCCCCCCTGCAGTTTGCACAGAGTCAAGCAAGCTTGACAGCCTTTTATGTAGGGCAGCGTCTGGACACGGAAGAGCTGGGAGCATCGTCTTCAGCGTGCCACATCCTGCCGTGATGGAGACCCGCTCGGGAGGCTTAGCTTGCTGCTAGCTCTAATTCCTGTCACAAGAAAAACGGTAGTGAACCAGAGAGAGAGTCAAGAAACAGAAAGAGAGAAAGAGAGCTTGAGGGAGGGAGGAAGAAAAAGAAAGAGAGAGACTACAGAAATACACTGAAACACAGGTTATCACAGGATGACCATTTGCCCTTCGGTCAATAACGCAACCTGCTGCCCAGACACTGAAATGTCACAGAAGGCAACCCGACATGACAGCCATGATAAGAGCTGTAACCTGGACCTTAATCTGATGGTGTGAGGAACCAGCAGCTGGTCACAATAGGGCAAACTAAGTGCTTTTAAATAAATAGTGTCCCTGTGGTCAATTCATGTCAAATCGAGTTCACAGTGCACATTGATAAAGCTTTAGAAGCTGTATTGTTATGCCTTTAGGTAAAATTTTTTTACATTTTTTTTTATTTATTGTCCTTCAAGATCATATTCTGTTTAATTTATTATTCTCTACCCAATAAAGTGATAAATAAATTATCACTTCAGTTTTTCCATTGTCTCAGTTTGCGACACAGACTTGGAAAATATATGCTGATATGAGCAGCTATAAATGCATGTTCATCTATGTGTGATTTGGAGAGGTTTTAGCAGTATAATCACAAACAATATTTATGTTATATACAGGCAGTTGTTGTTGTGGTATGACATATAAAAATAATGCTTGTTCACACATCTTGTCTGTAACACATACCGTGTTTTTATTCCAGCACTCAAATTAACCCTTTTGTGCTGTGAAAACATTGTTAGAATTCTCTGTAAACTTTGTTAACTTTATATTAACTTAATACTGAATTTATGCAATATAGATTTCTATAAATAACAGTGAATAAAAGCCTGTCTGGTTTGCTGCATGTCACACATGTACTTACTGACAGGCCCTTTTTATTCACTATGGCAGATTTAATCCAGAAGACCACTGTGGGGTTTGGATACTGCGTAAATTAATTATCTTTTGGTTTTAAATTCGGTCTTCTCATATAAATTAGATTTCACAACGATTAAGTTTGTAATAGTTATCGTTCCAAATGACCATTTTATAATCTGTATCAGTTATTAAAGGAAATGCTTAGTTTTTAGAATTCACTTCATTTTCAGCACAAAGCCACAATTCTGCTACACAGCAAAAATTGATTTAATTGACCAGCTGGCTGTTAACTTTTATATACGCAGTATAAAACTCAAACCTTTCTTAACCCTTGTGAGCAAATCAAATCAGTGGCATGCAACAGTGTGTTGATGAGATTAGTGACTGTTGTGTGACTAGAAAGCCAAAAGTTTACTTATGATTTTAAAACTTCATGTGGTGACATTTTCTTGCTCTTTAAAGCCACCAAGACAAATAAGGATTAAGATAATGATGTTTTGGCATATTTGTAATGCGACATTTTATGAGAACATACATTTACTGTGTATGTTAAATATACTGTGGCAAATATACAGGAGAAAAGCAAAGTGACTTCAAAGTACATCACCATACAATATGACAGAATTAAATATGCATTTCATTTCTATTATAAGCAAACTGCACATCCAGTTTTAATGGCTATAGAACTTGGCAAGGATTATAATATTAGGTTTGGCTATGAGAAAGTAAACCCAGCTGAGTGGAGTGTGTCTGATTATCACTGAATCTTGAGTAATTAATAAAACTGGCTTTACTGTAGAAGATTTGCTAAAGCTTGATTGCACTTCCAAGTATACCTAGAAAACATGAGCTTGTTCTAGACACTTCTGATGATTTGCTTCAGCAGTTCACAAATGACATCTTCATCCTAGATTTCATCCTGAAATTGCTTGTCGGTCTGTTTGATTTGCAAAATGATGTGGCCTATTTTTCCTAACTCAGGTGTTTCCAGCAACAGCCAATAGCCACACAACCTTCATGTTTATTTTTGACATGCGTTATATTTGAACCTGTAGGCAGCATGCAAATAAGCATATTATCAAACTTATTAAACAGCTGTTATCTAAATAAATCAATAAATATACATTAAATGTTAATTTGAGTTGTTACCATGAGAGAGAAATAGAATTAATTATACAGTTGCTCTGCTGGTCGGTTACACTAACAATGCATATACAAAAATGCTAAACGCAGAATGCTGTCATTGATCTGTCAGGATCAGGTATTCCAGGAAGCTGTATAAAGGTATTCCGTTCTGTTTTAAATGGAATGTCATGTCTAGCTTCGACAGGAAATCCTGGAAAGTGGGATATAGCGGCTTAGTATTCATGAAAGTGGTTGTTGAGTGGACCATATGCTGTTTCAATACATGAGGGAAGAGACTTTCTCTGTCTGACAGCTGGATGATGTCTGGTGTCATTCAAACGTGTCAGACTGTTACATAAGAGTGTTTTAAGTTTCCTCTGTATGTGCATGTCAGTAACGCTGTTTAAGATGAGGTTCCCAATGTGTCATTATGTACAGAGATGCATTAAAAAACTGGAACTGAAAAGGAGGGGCTTCGGTGGAATGCATAATGATTTAAGGAGATTTATGTCAGCCGTATTGTGTATTTATCAAGTAATTCTCATTTTCTGCACCTTTTAGCATCTTCTGAATAACAGACTCATTTGTTCACTTTGAAAACTTAATAATCAGGCGTGTGGATGTAAAGTTTATTTCCACAGAAGGACTTTGACATTCATTTGTGTTGGCTGTAATTTTCTTCATCCCACTGAGTGCTTCTGTCTTTTTGATTTCACCTCATTTCAGCCCACAGTATCCTTTGTACTCGTTCTTCCTCCTTCCCTCCCTCTCTTTTGTTATCCCCTCAGTCTCTTTCTCCGTTTTTGAGAACAAGCTTTTAAGTTCTTTTGTGGTTGGTGTGTTTGTTTGGAGAGCTGTGAGGAAGCTCGGACAAGAGCAGAACATTTTTTCTTTTTCTGTTGTGGATTCTCCAAAAATGGATGTTGACAATGATACCCTCAAAACAGAAGTGTGACATGAAAGTGTGGATTTAATGTAATCTTTTGAAATCTGAAATCTGAAGGCGTTAGCTCAAGTTTACTCAGAATCAGTACTGCCTGGTTAAAAGTAGTTTTGTTTTGGCTTGTCCAAATGCTAACATAAGTTTGTTTTCACATTCTTTTTCTTGAATGATGAAACTAGACATCAGCTTAACTTGTCTTGTTTATGTTGTGCTTCACTAAAAGACTGAAGCTTAACAACAGAAGATGTGCCATATGTTATTTTTTTGTCTTCTTGCACCATTTCTCACCACAATCTCTCGCTGTTGTTGATTTAAGTAACTTCAGTGTCTGACCACATCTCAAACACTCCATTAACCCATCGTATTAGCAAACAATTAGCACATAGTATCAATGTGTTTTACTGTCACTTTGTATTAATGTATCTACACACAATGCATCTAAATGTGGGCATTCCATAGACGGCTATTGTTTTTACACACAGCTAGTTCTAAACATTATAACTTACCCCAACCCACACTCTAACCCTAGCAGAACACATTCTGCATTTAATAATTTTAAAATAACTTTTTTATTTACTGTACTTCTATATGATTTTTACAAGAAAGGACGTTCCCAAAGGAGGCTCAGATTTGTCAGGTTTTAACTAACTTTTGGGTAAAGAACCCCCCCCCCCCCCAACCGCCTAACACACACAGTGCACACACAGATAAACACACAAGTTAACTTCTCTGTTTCACACAATGCATCACATCCCACAATCAATCAGCTATTACACATCTACACAACCAAACCTCATCAAGATGACAGTGATCAACTGCTCAACACAGACCTGTGAAAATCTAATTATCAATCACTCTCCCCAGAGGGTCTCCGCTCCTCTTGTGGTGCATCACAACACTCACAATATTGTTCTAATCCTGCCGTCCGCTTCATGCATGTTATGTTGCAATAATGATCTTTGCTATGTGCCTTTTAAAATCTACCAATAAGCATGAGCAGTAGTTTTCATTAAGCCTTGCATTTGAAGCCCATCTCCTCCAGGCAGATTTATTGAATGAGTTGCATGGTGGCAATCTGGGATCAACAGCTTTCAAGTTTGTTATTACTTGTTGATAAAATTCCTCTCTGTGAGACAAATTGGGACTGTAGCAACATTAGAAAGCCTGGCTATAGATTGGGTGTCAGAATAAGCATGTTTTCATCCAATGACAAATGAGATTTTCAACAGAAAGGGGTGCATATGCATGGAAATGTGTTAAATTTGGCTGAACGCCTCTCAATTTGAATGGAAATTACAGAGATCTCAAATAATTTACAGTAACCAATAGCCTGATGTTCTCATACATTATCATGTTGAGGAATAACATTGTGCAGGGGTGGAAAAAGCACATTCTGGAATAAATATGTAGCATTAATAGCAAAACCTTTTTTGCATTGGCAAAACTTTATTTGTATTTGTTTAATTTATCTTGAAGATACTTTTGAGAACAGTAACTTTAATAGAGTCATTTTTCATCCTCAACAGTAATTAAGCAAAATGCACCAGATACATGTTGAGAATGTAATATGTTTTTCTTGACACAGAGGAGGGCAGACAGAAATTAAGCATGAGAGAGAGAAAGAGAGAGAGAGAGAGTAGTATTACATTCTTATATTCTTTATTTTTGTGGCTCATCTTGCTACATAAATCCCTGTGCCATGAATCATTGTATCATGAGCATGAATTTGTGCAGTAACACTTTGATCAACTAAACGCTGATACTGATGACTCAGTTTCCTGTCCTGTAATTACAGGATTGTGGTTTTACGGTGCATTAAAAAACGTCCATTTAATTGTGAGATTTTTGTTAAGGAGGTGAACATTTAACAGAGCTGGCATGATTTTGAAAAATGGAACATGCCTTTGAAATGCGCAAATATTTGCCAAACTGACACTTAACTACACTTAAAAGCTAAATTCTTCACTGTTTTTGCATACAGCACAGTCTTCTCGCTTTATTTTATTTTCAGAGCTTCAATTATTGAATGTAACTATGATTATGCAAGTTGTTTATCCGTAATATTCAGGATATAGACCCAATTGTGTATTTATCCGTGCTCTGTATTACATAATTCATTTGCAAAGGCTTGATCTGTGCATTTTTAGTTGCACCAATCTTTTACAAATTACAAGATAAGGTCAGTGCATTAGAGTTAACCTGATAAATCAATTGTCCATTTCTGTTGTTGTTGTATAATTAGCTTAACATTTGACTGTATGGCAGATCCATGTGACCTAGCTCATGTATACAGCCATGTGTTTATGTCTCCTGAGCTTTAACCTCAGACCTTAGCCACCCATCCCTCCCGCATCTACGTCACAGGAGCACTGAGGATGTTTGTATTGAAAGTCTGGATGAGTCTCACGCTGAGCATTCATTATGTGGATTAAATAAAGAGTTAGGCAATGAACTCCAGTCCCACACACTCATCTCTCAGCTGCTGTGTCAGACGCTTCCTCATGGATGTCTCATTATTTTCGTTGATAAATGATTTGAAAATCCCATTTAGAACTGAAAATATTGTATATTAATATTAGGAAAATGGGCTGAATAAACAACTTCCTGTCATCACTGCATATAGTGTATGCTAATGTTAGTGTGAGGTTGTTTGAAGGTTGTTGAGGGCCAGGCCTCGTCTTTCATGTCTCTGTCAGCCGCTGTTGATGGGGTTGTTGATTTTACTGCTCTTGCCAGTTTATCAATAGACCCGCTGTGTGCGTCTCACCATTTCACTTTTATTTCCCATTAGGTAGTAAACTAGCCATGGTAATCAATCAATGGAAATTGACCTTTTTCGTTCTGTCATGTCACATGGCACATAGAGCACATTTAATGCAGAAAAAATACCATTGATCTCACTCACGTGGTCTATAGGACACATTAAATCCAGAGAAAATGCATTGATTTTAGTCACATGGCACAAGGGAAACATTAAATATGGAACAAAAATACAAATGCTCTTAATTGGATGAGGGATGGATGGCTTAGACTGTGTATGACAGAAACTATATGGAAAAAAATGGAAACTGCCCTGCACACAGAATAGAAAATCTTTGATCCAAAAACTCTGTTATGAAAACAAACTGAGCATGTCAATACTTTTATAGTGACTAGTTTCATAGTTTCATTTGTTGTTTCAGTGACGTCCATGAGTCTGTTTGTAAGGGTCAGCCAGAATATGAAATCTTATCACAGAGGAGTACATGCATCACACACACACACATACACTGTATTTTCAAATAATCCATTACATTTTCAGAGGTCTAAAATTAACTTCCTTTCTGTCTCTGTGTGTGTGCGTATGCGTGTGTCTGTGTGTGTGTGTTCAATGTTGTATTAAAGCATGTGGCATTATTATTTATGTGGGATTATGCTGTGACATGTTTACCTGCTCGGTATCATATAAGTACAAACTTACTACTTGCAGAACAGGAATACTCACCTGCACATAGTGACCAATAACAGCAAATATAATACACAAATATAAGTGTAAATGGCTGTTCTTACAAATTCTATTCTCGTATGATTTATGAGCAAAGTTTGTTGGGTCAATGTTAATGAGCAGTGATTAATCATAATGTGCCTCACACTTACTGCAGAGTAAAATGGTTGTTTATGGATGGCAAAGGTTTGTAGAACACGTCTTCTTCCTGTCTTCTTCCATACCTCTAATTTCCTGTTTTGAGTTTAAGTGGTTAATTCCAAATAGTGCAATGTGAACAGAAACCACAGCAGGTGGGGGGGAGAAATCAGATTTGGATTCACACTGGGAAGTTGAATGTGTTTGTTGCATCTCTCCAGAATTTTTATGTCTGTGTTATTTCTGATTCAAATACATCTTCAGAAATCTGATTTTCAATGAGAGAAACTTACGAACTATGATCATTTATCATTATAATTCTTAGTACTATTTTCATGTTTGGTAAACAACACTTAAATATCAATATCATAAAGTCAAAATGTCTATTTGAAAATAAGATGCTTTTATGGACAACTTCTCAAGGAGTTTGAGAGAGAAATACATAACACAGTCAATGACCTCTTTTATGAGTGTCCTTAATAATTCATTCTTTTAAGAAAGACTCAATAAACCAAATTTCAAATGCTTATCTCAAAGCCTGAGGCAATCAGTTTCTATAAACAAATCTAACACACTTTCTTCTGTGCAGATAAAATACACCTGATGAATATCAGAATACTATTAAGATCTAAGTTCTTCAGTTATGAGTGGTGGATTACATGAGAGAACAATTTTTCACCACAAACTGTTACAAAGACGTATTTGAAATATGTTACAGCTTTAAAATCAGTGACTTCAGTAGGAATATTTAAAGTCATGAGTCAGTTGTAACCTGCTGGTTAGAAGACGGAGGTTGCGGATAACAACTACCCCCAAATGCTCCCTGGGTGCCGCAGTGCTGCCCACTGTTTTGGGTGTGTGTTCACTACCGTCAACTTACTACCCCAGTGTGTGTGTGTGTGTCTGTGAGTACTAACTAGTTTAACTAAATGCAAAAGACAGCATGGAGAGTATGGTTTACCCTATGACATGACATTTATGTCACTTCACGTTTACAAGAAGTCAAGTGTTGAAAATGTAACCAACCCCTCACACAGAAATAAATAATTTAAACAAAATGGAACTAAAGGTGCTGATGTGGTTGTTAAGGCCCTATCTGTTATACAAACGTTTAGGGCTTTAAACAAACCACAGATTATCACTGCTGCAGATATTAATTGGTACTGAAAATGCCACACACACACATTCAAACATACACAAGATGTACACAAGTGGCCTCTTATAGGAACTTGAATTTGAAGAGTTTTTTTCATGTTTTCACAATATCTGAGGTATTTGTCATGCATAATTGCTGCAAAAGGGGTAAACAAGGTCAGTTTCTCTCAAAACACAGAGACAGATGTTGTTGTGATGAGAAGAGTGTGTGACAGTGTGAATGTGTGTGTGTGTGTGTGTGTGTGTGTGTACATGCAGTAGATTTAAAATTGTCTGTCTGTGTGTAGGTTTGCTTGTACAGGAATACATTAACCAGTGCGGCAGGTTATAATAACATGTTTGCTCTTTTTATTTGCCGGAACAAACTCCCTGTGGTCCTAAGAAAGGGAATATGTGGTATTTTTGCATCTGTTACCTGCAGGTTTGTATCTACAAAATGCTTTAGTTAGATGCTATGAATATTTGTCCTTGGTGTTTTACAGTGTCATATTTCTAAACCAATAAGGACAAATATGAGACAAATTTTAGATAACTGACTAGTAAAACTCTTGGTGTAGAAGGAACAAGTTTGAACCAGTTCATTCCATTAAACAAATCATGTTCTATTGAATCAATCTTCAGGAAAGTTTGTTTGAATAGCATAACTGGAACCAATGCACCAATATTTACACCAATGCAATAATAAATATATATAACAAGCATTGCGTGTATATATATATATATGCCAGTTACATCAACAAGTGATATCAGCTTTTCACAAAAGCCCTCACAACCATTTAACCTTTAAGTACATGATGTCTTTGGCATCAATTTGAGCTGATGGCTGATATTTTGAATGAAAACACTAGCTTAACAAGCAAACAAATAAATCAATACTGTCTGTGAGTTTGACAGATAGAGTAAACCGGGACACAAAACACACAGGATACACTTTTAATCATTTTTTCAGGGTGTCTCTGTCATGTAAAAAGTCCATTATACAGTACTTGACTGGAGTAGACCTTTTCTTTCTCTCCCAGTCTCATCTGTGGGCAACACTGAGACCTCCTTGCCTCAGACATTTTTCCTCGTGACAGTAATGGTAAACAGAAAACAGCAGTCTGGTGGCAGGAGTGACATTTTGAGCAGGCAAATAAATCTCTCTCACATTTATCCTCCAGGGTAACCTGACTCAGATGTCGAGGGCCTTATTTACAGTAAGTATTAAAGAAGTAAATAATTAAGTATGTTTCAGAAGCCTGTTTGTTAAGACCCCTAACTGGCTTAGATTACACAAGAGTGTTTGAGCTATTAGAACGGTGTATGTTTCCAGGCAGTTAATGTTTGTGTGATAGATGAGAGAATTTGTGTGTGTGTGCGTGTGTGTTGGAAAACGCATATCATTTTGGTGTTACATGATATGCTGGAACAACAGATTCCTCAAACTGTGGTTTTCTGCAGGATATAACACTGAAACAACTGTGTTTGTCTATTCATCTACATAGCATATTCCCCAGGGCCCAAAATAGATCAGGGTAGAATAAGCACAATGTTCATGTGTGTAAGTATTTTGTCCGGGAATGTGCACCTCCCGCAGTGTCTCTAATGGAAAACCGTCTCGTGCAACTAGCTTCTCAATACAGTTAGGCATAATATCCTGCACCACAGGCACCCATTACCACTGCATCCTCAAAAATGGAGTGTAGTTTTCAGGCACGGAGCACATTAAATACAAGCCCTATTATAATGTGTACATGTTGTGTGTGTTTGCTGTGTAGGTGTTTGGAACATAGTCAGTGATGGATAATGGTTCACAGTACAAAGAATCTGGTATAAAACAGCTTGTAGCGTCTCCACTGAGACTCAAAGGACTGCTGACTGTAATGACCAGCACAGCTGTGGTGGTGTGTTTGTGCTCCAGTCTCTTTCAATGCCCATGTTTTCCTGTTTTCCTGTGTTCATATCCAATCACAGCTTAGTTTTGAGTCTAGTTCTATTCATTTTTTTTATTCCTTCTGACAAAAGCTTAAACCAACATGTTGCTTTGGTCTTGACTGTTTTAGGCAGGTCTATCTAATCCTAGCCTGGACAAGTTGGTCTTTAGATGTTCTAGCTTGCCTCCCAACTTAGAAAGGCTGCTGTCAGGCTGGTCTAGCTGGATTTCTAGCAAGATTAAGCTGGGCCAGGCTGGACTACCAGCTGAGAGAGATAAATTTAGACTGGTTTAAAACCGCTTTACCTCTGTTTCTCACCCCATCATTTCCCACTCCCAAACTCCCTCTCTCTCTCCGAAGTGCACAGTGGCTGCTAGTAACATTAGCAGCAGCTGTTAGTTTCTGTAATCCAGCCAGATACAGAGGGAAGCTAGACATCTGCTCTGTCGTGTGGAGAGAGAGAGAGAGGAAAATGGGGTGATTAATAAATATGAGAGAGAAGATGGACAGGGCTAAAGAAGGGCAGAAGGGGAGGGGCAGAGAGAAACACATGTACACAATTTATAGCAAGAAAGATTATGAAGATTAGCATAGGATATAACAAAGATGATGAAAGCAGGTTGTGTTGCGGTGAAAGTGATGATAGCTGGGGACCGAGAGCGCAGAGGGAGGCTAATAGCACAATAGAGCAAAGAAAATGAAGAGAAAGTGATTTCCACAGAAACATGGCAACTGAAGCTAACCACTGTAAACGGCCTACTGTGTTCATTCCCATACTGGTCATTAAATTTAGTCTTTGTACTAATTTCTTTAATCACCGACCCTGAGGAAAAACAACAATACAATACAATAAAGATAAACAATAGTTTGCCCTGGTAAAAAGGATACATTTTATTTTAAAAGGTATGATATATTCAGGGAATATAACATAGGCAAAAATGCAATCATACTGATACTTAATTGCAAGATTGTATAATGGTGCTTTTTGTACAGTTAATATCTGGTAACTTATATTTCAGACAAAATGTAACTAGTTCATTTTTTTCATTCTCCACCAAATGCAATTGCTATAATCCACTAGCAAAATAGCTTCAAAGAAGCCTAAACTTCTACCCACAAATATTGCTTTCTTTCTTACAGTAATTCAACATTTGTGAAAACAAATAACACATATAGTGACTCAAAGATAGTATTTCAACACAAGCAATGCAAGCATTTATGCTTCTCCATAGGTATGAATGTTACAGTGCAGTGCACCATTCATAAAATGGTGTTTATGAAGTTTAATAGTGTTTTTTACAGCCATGAAATCAACAGAAGCAATGCAGTATTTCAGGCTACATGTTCTTTATAATTACTGTAAAGAAGACATTGTGTGTGAGGACTCTGTCAGAAACACAGATACAAACATATATGCACATGTTGTTGTGGCTTAACGAGCAGAATCTCTTGAAGGCTTCCTCCCCAGAGTCGACTGATCAGAGCTCAGAGCTGTGAGAGTTGGAGAACTGGGAATGCAAATGAGAAACAGCAGTGTAAGAGTGTGTGTGGTTGAGTGTTTGTGTGTGGTTGAGTGTTTGTGCGTGTGAGTGTCTGTGAGGACTGCTGTAATAAGATGGCATATTTTTTTTAACAGGCTAATTAAGCATTAAAGTACCTCAGATCTACATAAGAAACAGTTTGGGGCGGAGAGAGAAAAATCATTTCCTTTCAAACAGTTTTTAATCCTGGTTAAAGTGTTTGTGGTCTGCCCCCTCACACATAACTTCTCTCCTTCCTCCCCCCCCTCCCTTCTCTCTTTCTCTCTGTCCCTCTCTTCTTGTTTATCTACCTCTCTTCTTTTTTTCTCTGTCTCTTTTTCTGTTTATCTGTCTTGCTCTCTCTCTCTCTCTCTCTCTCTCTCTCTACCTTTCTCTCCCTTCTAACTTCTAAAGAAATCAATGTGTCCGCTGTATCATCGTCCAGTACTCCACACATCAGACACACAAAACATATAACAGAATTGTGCTATTACAAAATTACCTCAGAGGTCTATCATTATTAAACAAAAGACTTTAGGTGTCATATAGATATGCTTTTTGGGCTGCTGTTTACTTGGGTCTATACTCTTCCTTGCATGATGGGAAATTACTTGATTGCTGCATTGTGTTTCACGTCTTGCAAGCAAGTGTGCATGGAAATCTATTGATGTGTGGTTTATGACTGGCTGTAATTTTTGGCATCCAATCAAATGATAAGTCACAAATTATATGTTAAGATTGCAGATGACATCGTTCTGGTACATTTGTCACTCTTGCATTGGAACATCACATGATGTGCATTGTGGAATACATTATCCCACACAGTGGGCTTGGGTTTTATGCTGCACATTTTGGCAAATGTATTACAAACCATAGTCTTGGCAGTGTACGTTCTTAGCGCATTCTTAGTTTAAGTATCCTTCGTTTTGCTAATTATTCACATTTGACATATTTTGAGAATCTGTAAATGTAATTTTATATATAAAAAATGTGTGTCTCTGTGTGTGTTTTGTTTATACAGTATGTAAAATATTATATTTGTGTATAATGTGTATTAACTGTTACTTTCTTTTTACGGGAACATTACTGGATCTTTTACCTGGAGCATGACAGCAACAAAATATTTTTTGTTTAGAAAATAAAATTGCCCCAAGCAGCTTGCAATTTCTTGCAGTTATGTCTTAAGTCTTTATTCTGAGACAATTTCATTCATTAATCTTTCAAAAATACCCTGCGATTGCAATTAAATAAGATAAATGGGCTATGATGGACAATTTTACTGGGCTCGTGTTAAAAATGATTCTCAATACAAGAAACTTGTGATGAATTGACACTTGAGCTTATTGAGCTTTGTGATTTATTTGCTGATAATGTTGAAAGCTTTCCACAGTCATTTAGCACATTAAACCTACTGTACTGTAAGCTCCAGGCGATATCAACATCATTCTGAGTGGTACAGATTGAATGATATTGCTGTATTGTTTTGTTTCAACGTTTGCTGATATACATCATGTTTACCCAGGCTGTGATGAGTCTTAATCTGTGTACACACTCGAAATGAATCGGAATTTGAATTTAATCAGCTCCAAATGAATATGTTGGAAAATCGTACAGCAAATTTACCTTCATCTTGAACAGAATAAACAAGATCTAAAGTCACACTCTGTGTGTTGTTTAGAGAAATATAGCAAGCTATCTGTTGTTTAAAACTGCCATTTTGTGCCTTTGTTGCCCCATATTTGTGTTTATTCATTGCATGCATTCATAGTCCTGCATAACTGTGATAGTTTTGTGTATATGACTGTAACCATAAGAAATAGTATACATTGTAACTGAAAGATTATTTTCAGAGATTTCTTTTCAGAGGAAAATGTTTATCAAAATAGAAAGACTATTTTGCTGTTTTAAATCACTGAGAATATTGTTTTTAATTGTATTGAAAATTAAATTATCACTCTAAAGAACTTAAGCTTAAGTATGTGTTTATGTGTATCAATTGTCTGCACCTATTTTCCTGCAACATTTACTCTAAATGATGCATTGAGTTCCTAGAATTGTGTCAGTTGTAAACAGAGCAGTTTATATCCCTGCCTTCATTAATCAGTCAGCTCTCAATATATGAGTTTGAGTTTGACTGGGACCTGGATTCACTCAGTGGACATATGCTGGTGCCTGTCCCTCAACTGGTTCTTGTCCAGGGTAACTTCTCTTACCCACCTGTCTTTCCTCCATAGCCTTTGCTCTTGTTCCCTCTCCAAACCAATTCTCCTCAGTTGCCTAAAATAATGCTACGGACACTCTGTGCTCCATTCTGTCTCCTCCAGGGAAACATCCTCAACACCTTCCCACCCCTGGATCTCCAGCGTCATCGGACCAAACTTTGGGAAACTTAGAGGGAATGGCGTGAATTAAAGGATTTGTAAGTAATCAGTTTCTTGTGAGATCTTCTTCTTTTTCACCAATAATACCAGTGCCAAACCACCTTACTGCACAACAAGATAAGATGTTCAGAGACCTCCAGACTGCTGAAGATGTTGAGATGTTCCCAAGCTCTGTCCTCCTCCCACCACCTGCTGATGACTTTGCTTTCCCTGACAAGGTAAGAATCATCAGGAGTCAGTTCTCCGCACCACACGTTCACCACCCACCGCTCATGCACAAACTGCGCTCCTCTGCTTCTCCTGTCAAGGAATCTAATGTTTTAAAAGTTCTCCTCTCCAACCACTCCACCACCCTTTCATACTCTATCCTCCCACAAATAATCACACATCATCCACAACCCTGGCGCTTTTCTCCCTCTACTTAACAAGACTTGTGTGACCTCACAGATTAAACAACTCACACTTAACCTTCACTAGTGGAGAATTACAGCTCTGTTTGGTTTTTCTTCACCCATGTCCTGTCTTTTGACAGGACATCGCAGAAGTTCCACTGCCGGTTTGAGTTTTATATTACAGGTATTATTACTCTGAATATGTGCTTCTCAAAAGTGCAGGCAAGTATATTGACATTCTTTTACAATTTGCAGAATGTGTAGCTGGTTAGTAATGTTGGCCTGAAAAGACCTTGTCTAAAAATGTCTAAAAAAACTAATTTTTTTGTCCCACGATACACAGTGTGAGTCACTGCCATCCGCCAACCGATGAAACTGCTATTTCTTTTAAAGTGATTTCTGCAAACACTCAACAGTGTTCTAGGTGAATGAAAACCATTATACACTTCCAACAGTGTGTTTCCCAACAGGCTGAAATCAACAGCCTGAATGTGCCAGAGCCGTTCAGCCATGATGTAAGAGGCCAATATTTATCTAAAGTGATTCGCAGTACACTAATTGCAAAAACAGAGAAACCCAGAGGAGAGACCATCCCAGAGTCTATTGGTCTTCAAGCGTTCTGTGAAATCTTGTCACCATCTTCTCTCTTTTAGTCTTTCACTATAATCCTCTGATTTTCTTATGTTCTGTTGTAGCATCAGTAGCTCTTAGTAAGTGATTTAAGAAGTTATGATTAGTTAGTATTTACAGGCCTGTAATCATAAACAGATATGCTTTTCCTCATTTAATGTTGAGGTTAAGGAGCCATGAAACAAGCTGAGGGCTCCAAGCCTACAGTTTAGCCTGCTGAGTAAATACAGCAACATACAGTGAAAACCTTTGTGATGTAGCTTGTGCTCATCATAGTTTGTGTTAGAGTTGGCTTTGATTAGTTCAAAATACAAGCGAGTACATACAAGGACTTTATTCTCTTTACTGACCAGGTGAAATGAGGTACAGCCGTAGCTACAGGCTCACCACTGAATCCCTGATAAGAAGCTCTTACTGCTTGTTGAACTGTTACAGTCAGTGCAAATATTTTGTTTCATGTTGCCATTTAGCCAGCAAATCTAATAGCATAGATTCAGCTCAATGGGCCATCATGTATTAATTTGCATTCTAGCAAAATATTTAGCATAAATGTGGATTGTGAATTATTGCTGTATACTTTTAAAACAATTCTTACTCTGTGCACAGAGTACTATAGGTCCCTAGGACCAGGATTAGGAGACACAGCTTTACAGCAGGATTAGGAGACTAAGCAAATATTTTGTGATGAAAACATTTTGATGATTTTAAACATTTCTTTTTATTTGCTTTGTATAATCAGTGAGGCGGAACTGGCCCGTTACTGCAGAAGCTTTTCCGTTCAATGACCCATAGAAAATAAGATGCATAGACAGTGAATTGCCAGATTATCTTTAGCTAGATTAGATCTTTAGCAAAATAATGGTTAAACAACAGCCTGATTTACTTATTTAGATGTCTGTCATTCCCAGTGGGACTAAAGTGAAGCTGAGAGAGTTTTTAACTTCTAAGGGAATTACATCTAATCTGAGAGGTTTCAGATGGTGTTATCTACTCAGAAAACCAGGAGATTCATTATCCTCCATGTGTCACTGCATAGGTGTGGGAAGGGATGTTTGAATGAGACAAAAATCTGTAGATCTTCTTTACCTGGTGGCAATAAATGTAAATGTTATATTCTGTACACATTTACTATAGAGCAGATTTGATCTTTAGCTTATTGATTAACAATCATACAAAATTTTCCATTGTGCATTGCATAAGACATAGTTAATACTGTTCTGAGGTCAAGGGTTGAATATCAAGCCCACAATGTCTCCAGAGGGGCTTAAAACACGGCATATGCACGACTTATGTGTGTCTGGTCAATGGTACAGCATGGTCCAATACATCCAATAAGATTTGTATTTATTTGATGGTTTTCACCCACAATGATATCACATCTCAAGACAAGATTCAGACCTCACTGATAGTGGGTGGTTCATCAATTCGGCCTCACAACAGATCTCAGACGGTATTTATCTGATGGGAGAGGAGCACATTAGCGGGTAGTGGAATTAATGGAACCCACGCACACAGGTCACACAAAGGGCAGAAATATTTGTCTAGAACATTGATCTAAAATAGCCATCAGGAGGGCAGGGTCATGAGGTCTGGAACAAATTCAAAAGCAAACACTAACATTGGCTAAATGGATAAAAGATTGTGTCTGATTTTCTCTTTCTGTCAGTCTACAAAAGAAAAGTAAGAATATTGATATAATCAGTATTGGAGTACCATGTGAATTATCTGTGTGTGTATGTGAATGTATGTCTAAGCAGAACATGATTGGTGGTAATTATGTATCTTCAGGAGATAAAAATAACACTTATATCTGTCAAAGTCAGTCTTTTATTAATAGGCCACGCACAGCTGCAAAATTTAACATATAAATTCTTTACATGCAGAGAGGCAGTTATCAGATAATGACAAATTTAATACATTATGCATAATGACTTTTAAATGAATAAAGAATTCAGATATTTATTACTAGAATGTGATTGGAATATGAAAAGCATTGTTACAGATATACAGCCACACCGATAGAATCGCAAATGCATTTATGCACTTAGATTTTAATGTTTATGTTTTCTAGATGCAGGAGATATTAAGTTAAAATAATAATAATTCCAAACATTTTGTAAATGCAACTCACAAACACTTTTTAATCATTTTTTCTATTGTTCATTTTTATTGACTTGGGAAAAGAGGTGAAAAAATGTGGTAATATAATCCTAAATTATATATTTCATAGCACATCTTTTTCCAGTCTGTGTAAAAGATAAGAAATTGGATCTTATTTGTATTTCTCATAAGTTCATTAAAGTATAAGATTCCCTCATTCCCAGGGTCACTGTTCCACTGTCTATATGACTAATAGTTGGATTCTTTTAATTAGCATTCATCTCTGTTCTCCTCTGTGATGATAGATGATCAAATATCTGTAAAATCTAAGCCTGTTAATAAGCCACTATCTTCACTGACTAGTAAACTAAATAATAAGTTGTTGTTGCCTTTTGTTTTGGTGTCACATGCAGGAAGCCACATAGTGATGCAAATCTGGGCTCTGGACTGGATATTTGGATGCCCATTTTCAAGTCGTCATTGATGGACAAGACTAAATAAACGGTACAAAGCAAAGTAGACCAACACCAAAACTTACAACTTTAACATGATGCAAACTTTCTCTGCACCCAAATATCCTCCTACTCTTCTTATAAAGAGAGAGAGGTGCATACACAACATCGACATTACAATAAACAGTGTTCGCCAGGCTTGGCTCTTTATCTGAAACTAATAGTGGCCTGAGGCAGCTTGCAAAAATAGAACAAGCAGAAGCACAAGCGAAAGAGAGAAACCTGGTGAATTCCTTCATTCTGCTGTATCAAATTAAAGGAGGGGGTGAGTTTGTGGGCTCTAAAAATGAATTTGAATATAAACAAGGTGAAGAATCTGTCACACCAGCTGTAGTGGCTTCAGATGAGCTGTGAATGTTTTAAAATTACACCTGGATCATTTACAGATGAAGTTCTGCTGTTACACTGTGAATGACGCTATTAACATTTTAATGAGATTGAAATCACAGTAATGTAAGATCTAGAGCCAATTGTCAAAAACTATGTACACATCATCTTTTGCCTGTGCTGTGAGATTAGTGTTTTTATAAAAAAAAATTAACCCCACAGTAAAGGCAATTATGAATTCTAAAGCATTAAGGCAATCTTAAATTTTAACTGCCTTTTCAAAAAAAATTATATAATAATATTAAAAAAAAATAAAACACCAACTAGAAACCTTTCACACAGCACTCCTCGTATTTCAAGTCTAAAAGGACACAAAAGTGAGAAAATTAGTGACTAAATAATCCCATAACCAGCAAGGAAAAAATAGAGTTGGAGAAAGTGCGGAGAGAAGGATGAAGAGAATCGATTAGCTGGGTTAGCAGAAGGAGGGAGGCTAAGACATCAGCTGCTTGCTTCTGATAACAGCACAGCCATGTAACCCTCCGCTCGCTAATGCACTCGCTGATCATGGCTTGGCGACTGTGCGCGTGATGGGGCTGTCAGAGTTGTGCTCATTAAGTAGCTGAGTGGTGCCAGCGCTGTGTTGTACTGCCAGCGTCTTACTGCATTCTGAGGCCAGAAGAGATGAGAAAAGCTTGTTTTTAAATCCTCGTGTCTATAATGAACCACAGCGCTGGGTCAGTGAGAGAGTGGCCTTTAACACAGGAAGCGAGTGGCTTGATAATATTTGTGGATATTTGTGTGTCGATACAGTGAATGTCTGTTTGGAGTTCTTAACATGTGTGATCACGTTCCGGCCACCTGCAGCCTTATATAACATCATTGTGCAAAACTGAATGACTTTATATAGGAGAAAGCATGCAAATGAAATAGTCAATGTAGCTGGTGGGTGAGAACATTGTATCGCATTGAAAGCTGGCAGCCAATCAGAATTTCACACGAGAGAATGGGATTTTGGGTAGGCTACAGACAGGGTCAGGAATAGGATTGGGGTTTAGAGGGACAGGTGGACCCATTTTTCTGTGTAATGTTGAGAAGTGTTACACCTGGCAACCTTGTAGAGCATGACCTGGTATTGTACAGTATTGTGGCGTCTGATTATATCCATCCAAACTGAAAAGACAGCATCACAGAATCTCACACCATTATACAGCGTATGTCATTTAAACATGCTCCTCTGTAGAACGCTATGAGGAAAGTCTTCTGAAAGCAGTGCATCTATTACTGACATTTCATTGTATGTACCTTATATTTTAATGCCTTTTCAAATAGTTATTATGGATGATTACTTCTGATTCTTTCTTGTGCTTCTGTTCCCTACATGAAACTGTGTTTTATTCTAAAAATGGTGCCTTATTGAAAAAAGGTGTAATTTTAAATCACTCTGCGCAGGTGATTACATGGGTTGGAGTTTCCAAATCACTCATGCCAGTTGCACATTTTCCCACAAAGTTTTATACTTTTTAATACAAACAGTGTCTGTTTTGTGCATATGTAACCTTATACATCAGGCTTGTGGTCAGTTCCATCAAGAACTGATATTTGAGGCAAGCAGGTACAAAAGCTGGAATAGCTTTTAGGAATAGTTGAAAATGGGTGTCAAACCAGTTTTACATTTCAGACCAATTTTATGTATTCCTGAGGGATATTGAATTATATAGTTTTTAACAGGTTTAGTTTTTAAGCACAGTGCAAAAGGGATAATATAGCTATTAATAACTTGATTACTTGAAATGTTTTAGTCATTGTAATTAAAAGACATTGGGAGGTATTTGGAAGGTATTTATAAACTAAGTTAGTAGCTAAGTTGGGCAGTAGCAACTTTTATCTGAGATATTTTGCTGGCTGAAAATTTGTTGCACTAGCAAAAGTAGTACCAAAATATTATTGTGATGCATTTCAGGAGATAATTGGTTGTGAAATCTTTGCCTGTAGCTTTCCTGATTAGAACAAAAAGCATATTTATAATGGGCTATATTGACTTTGCAGTGAATATGAAGTAAGCAATTAGGTAACTTCATAATTCAGAATTTTATTTTGTGCCTTGGGGCAGTAGTAAGAGGTCATAAAAATTCATTGAAACTTTGCCAAAATTGAATAAAATCAGGTTTACAATAAAAATATGTTGCTTATTGTTAGGTCCACAATCTGTCCCGTTATGGGAGGATACATTGATGTTCTGACAAAGGTTTACACAGTCATAACATCTCTAGAAGGGAGCACTTAGTGTTAACACTGTCTATATTGAAATATGTCAAGGACATTGGCAGGAGTCAGTGGAGAGGAAACTAAAATCTGCAGACCAAGATCTAGTGCTTCTTTTCAGTGGAAGATTAAGTAGAATGTTAGGTGGGCGTGGCCAGTTTACTTGCTTGGCAGGGCATTTAAATGTGAGAGGAATAAGTGCTAGCTTTTGATTGACAGCCTCCTAGATAAACACCATCAAATCGTACACTACATTATGTCAGGCTATCTTTATCAAAATATTGATAGCCTGTAGAAGCAGTTTTGTTAAGAACAGCTTAAGTGCTATCATGATACAAAGACGTGCAGAAGGGACTTATTTAACAATGTGTTTTAAAGAGAAGCATCTTTGTATTAGTATCTTCAGATTCATATAACAGGAGAAATTGCAGCATAATAAGAAAGATATGGTATGTAGTTCTTCAAAGTTTTCACAGTTTTAAAGGGAAAGATACATGCAGATACACTTGATGCAGTATTGCAGTGTCTCTCATTTGTTTTTGCTTTTAGTTAGTTGCAAAAAGTTGTAAAGATAACTCACTTTTGAGTACAAAATGTCATTAGTTTTCTGGTGGTGAGATTTAAAAGTAGGGTAGGCAATTTCAGAGAGGCTAATGATGGTTAATGTTTCTTTCTCACACAACCCACTGTGAATGAAGACTAGAAATGTCAAAAGTACTTTGGTTTTTTCACAATAGTACCAACTCAATTACTTGGTGGGCGGCAAAATAAATCTTACAATGGCAAAGGCCTAGTTCATAAAATCATATTTGGTTGTGCAACATCTAGCATCCACACATACAATATAGTGTTAACTTACCAAAGTCTGAGGCCTTACTTACCACGGCCTGCATATCAGCAAAGGAAGGCAGACATTGCATTATGTAATTAATATGCGTAAGTCAAGTATTAACCATAGCAAGACACGAGTGCTCACAGGAACATCAGACAAAACATGATAAGCAGTTGTTGTTAATAAAGAGAGGGTGTTTAATGTCATTCAGTTTTTGCTGCGGTGACACAAATGTGAAGAATCATCAGATTTCAAAGGTGCACGCGCAGACAGCCTCACTGCATGAATTTAGCCATTTAGACAAGCTCATATAGATTTTCACACGCATCAGCAAGTTTCTGTGAAATCCTTAAATCTGGTCTTTCATCCGCTTTGATAAACAGACTTCTTCCGAAGAGGATTTGCTAGTTTACCTCTGAGCATGAAAATCTAAGTAATTGTGTATATTTATACATGACCAGATTCCTCTGCTTATCAATAAGAGAAAAACATGTTCTCTGATGTGGCATTGGTGCAGTATTACAATAGACAAAGAAAGAAACTATCGCTTTTCCACACAGCCATGCAAACATTCCTCACTGTAGACCTCATAGGAATGTTTTTAATCTCTTTTCTATTTCTTCCTTTTATTATTTGCTTAAAATGTAGAACCACGAACAAAGAGAGATTTTATTCATTCCCTAATGCTAGGATGTAATTTATGGGCTTTCGTCGTAAATTTGTATAGATGACACATATCAAATCTTGACAGTAATTCTCTGCTGCTATCACTCATGCACACTCTGACTATGAACTATTAATCTTTGCAAACAATGTCAGCTGTGATTCGAGAAGCACAAACCGCTGTAGCTGCCAAGAGAGGCGGCAGAAGAGCATCCATCGCTCATAGGCTCACACTTGTTGCAGTAATGTGTCAACACCAGGGGCCTGTTTTGAAGCAAATAGAAAATATTAGTGGATGTTGGGGAACAGAAGATAACCGTTGCTTTCTTTCAGCTGCTGTAAAGAGGTTTTAATATAGAGCTGTCATATAGTGAATTGGTTAATGTAATGGATTTAGTTTAAGTGGATAATGAGATGAATGTTGTATATATATATATATATATAGATGGATAGCTATAGATGGATGGATGGATGATTCATTCAGATTTTGAGATTCAGATGATGAAATGGTGGGTGAATCAGTTTCACTTTTGGACTCGGACAGATTTGTCTTATTTTTCCATCTGTTTCTGCAAAACATGAACAGAAACTTAAATTTAAAGCATTTTATTTGCCTTCAAGGGAATACAGCAAACCTTTTAAGGCTTCACTCACAAACATTTTAAACTATTTACACAAAATTTTGAAGGTCTGTTCTATTTTTTATTTAACACTTGCTAAATATGAAAGAATGACAATCCTTGCAGAAAATACAGAAAGAGATTCACACTGTATGTGTGAGACTTTTTCACAACCAGTATTGAGTGATTGAATAGAAAACAAACATGTTTAAAATCAATAGTTGTTCTTAAAGACAGATTCATTCCCCTTCAACACTCTTCAAAGCCTGACATCTTATTTTGTGTTGTTGGAATGTCTTTCTTTTGTCTCCTTGCTTATGTCATGCATCTTACGATTGAGATGACCTCCTCCCCTACATTAGCTGTTCTTCACCTCCATTTCTCTGAATATTCCCCTTTATCAGTTTGTTAGAATAGCTTGACATGGAGTTGTATTAATTCCATAGAACAGACTTGCGGACCCATGTGATTGCTTTCATTCAGGTCCTGTAATTCCCTGACATAGTGAAGATAGATAGTTAAATGTTTATAGTAAAATGTAAATCTTTATGAGGTTACTTTGACAACACCTTTCAGTGCAACTCAAATTCTTGATTAAGCAACATAAGATAATAGATCAATAAATCAATCAGCTGTTATTAGTTATTAAGGCTGGAGATTCACACCTTAAGTCTTGATAATAGAAATCAAGATTTATCAAGCATATAAAGCAAGATGTGTGTCATGAACAGTACTTTTCAAATAAAAAGTATTCATGTAAAAATGCATGTTTTTTAGCTTCATTAACTTTCATAAGTCTATATGTTAAAGATTTTTCAAATATAAGTATTTTGCAACCATGTCCTCTTGAGGAGTTGAGAAGCGCTGTGCATTTCATTGATTTTTGGGACAAAAACGGCTGCATTGGGCAATTTTCTTTTTTTGTCACTCAAGCCTTTTAGCACAAAAGAAAAACAAGTTGAATTGAAAAGAATGCATTAAGTGTCTTTGATAATTTATCTTTACTGTTTAATTGTTCTTGTTCTGCCACAAAATTAATGTGAATGACAAAAAAACAAAAGTGACTTAAATGCAAGATTGCAGTAAAGATGTCACACACTGTTTGTTCAGTCCCTTTAACAAAAAACACCCTCATTCATTCAGGACAAAAACTACACAGACATGTGTGTGTGTCCTAGCAACAAAGCATTAGTTTTCAAACAGAGCTCTTTCAAAAACTTGTTTTTCTGCTACATTTAATTTGATGATAAAGTGTCATGCATCATCAAATCACAATGAATGAGAGAAACCGTAGCCGGAAACAAGTGCTGAAAATAAAGGTGTAAAGGTCTAAAGATTTTCTTTTACAAAATACAAAAGGCTGCATTTTGGTAAGCTATCATTCACAGGTTGTTTGTGTTTACTATGTGAGAAGCAAAGTGGTGTCTGATGAATTGATTTGTTGCATTCGGCAAAGTGCAAATGGGTTATGTTGCATCAATTATTGCTGTGATAAAGTAAAAATGTAAATATAATATTGCAGTATTTAACAAAGTTATCACATACGATTTATTCTCACAATCTGCAGTTTAAACTAAAGAGTTACAGTATACTGTATAAACCACAGTGTAGGCTGTAGAGAATGCTGCGTATTTGACTCCTCCATATTTTTGGATAATAATAGAATTTGGGCATTTAGCTAATAGTTGGCATATTGTCATCTTCAGGTGTGTGTTAAATCACCTGGTGAGTGTTGGAAGTATTAGAGTTATAAAGAAAATTACTACTTAACATACTTTTAAGCTAAAGTCTTTTTTGAAGATCCAACCCAAGCAGGCAAAAGTGCTATTAAGATATTTTGGACTAAAACCTCAGAAGTAATAGCTTGCTCTGAGAGAGTCAGGTGAGGACAGCTTTTTAAGCTTTGTGTTTCAGAGCACATGGTCTTCCAGCCAAGCTAGGACTAAATAAGACTTGAATAAGCAGTTGATCAAATCCTAGATCATTATCCTGCTCTCAGATGTGTTACTGATTCAGTTGTCTTCATTCACAATACTGAGAATGCGATGGTCTGAACTTGTCTAGACTTAATTCCTTTCCTCTTCAAATATCAGATAGCGCTTCTGACTTTCTTAATCTGTGTTTCCTGGTATGTGCCATTAAGGGTCAGTTTTGCACCTGTGGAGTTCAAGAAAAACAAGGTGTCCTGTCAGTTGTGTGATGTATGACAGAGAGACAGAAGAAGAGCAAAGGGAAGTGTCTGGGTTCTCAGCAGGGGTTACCAGATGAGATTAATGAAATGAGAAATAATAAGTTGTGTTTGAATCTCATATTTTTTGTCCTACGCTTAATTCCCTTTTCCCTGTAGCAATGGAAAAGAGCCCTGTGTCTCAACGGGGGGCGTAGAGATTTCAAAGGAGGGTTGTGGAATGAGAGAAATGCCATGAATTTAAAATATAGTTGTTATGCTTTAAAAGGTCAACTTGTTATATGTTTGAGCTACGACCGGAGACAGATGAGTTGATGACGAGATGAAAGCGGGCCGTGGGGGACAAGGGATGGGTGGGCGGGCGAGTGAAGGCTGATGTGGGGTTTCAAATGTTACGATTCATTACATCCAACCACGTCCCTTCAAACAGCTGATTTGTGGACTGTGTGAACTGTTAAGCTGGTGTACCAAACAGTCAAACCAACAGTATGAAAACACACCCAAACCCTTCTTAGAAACTAGCAGAAGGTCATTGTCGGTCCCTTAAGGATTGAAGCTCAGTAACATACACTGGTTCAGCCTGTGGGGACAGGTTTGGCTGTTATTTACAGTGGCTTCCAGCATGGTTCTATTCCCCTGTTCCCTCTGGCCTTTTGTGAATGCCAGACAAGAAGAACTAGCCAGAACACTGGGAAGTTCCAGAGCAGAGCTCAAGTGAACGTTGCAGATGATTACAAGGCTCTCAGCGATGCCCTACGCTGACAGACAGACACAAGATTAGTAGAATCATGAAAGAGAAACCAAAGAGTTGAAAGACTTGTGTAAGAAGTTAAATGTAAAGGAACCAAATCAGAGAATTAGCTTGACATTAGCTTGTTTCAACCAGTTTACCCTTTTCTGCTGATCTGCATTACTTTAAATTTTAAGGAGTGTTTTTCTTTCAGTTGAACTACTTAAGACATACAAGAAATATTAAAAGAAAGGTTATTTCAGTCCAAACTCACACTTTTGCTCGATGAAGAACTTGTTTAACAACTTCTCTGTGACTTAATATATATTTCATATATTTAGTTCGATATGTACATAGATTTATATAAAATATGTATCAAGCCCAATATTAAGCCCAAAAAATCTATAATAAAATAAAAACTAAAAGGTCATAAAGTTACTATTAAATTTTACAGAGACAAATCAAATTCCACAAAGAAGTCTTTGACTTGACTTCTTCACAAAGAGGAGAGGCTGAAATGAATTACTGTTAAAGCCTATTACCTTAATACTGGTGGACTCACAATCCCATTCAGATTTTTGTGCTTCAATTATTTCCACACATCACATCTCATCACATCATCATCACATCATGAGCATCATTGACCTCATGTGAGTCGCCAGCCGCTAATTACACCATCAGTGAATGTCACCTTTATATGTGCCAAGCTTTTCTGTGTGTGTGATGAGAGAGAGCGAGAGAGAGAGAGAGAGAGAGCGTGAAAAAGAGAGAGAAAGAGAGAGAGAGAGAGTGAGGGAAAAAAAGCAAGCGTGAAAGAGAGAGAGAGAGAGAGAGTTAGAGATGCTGAATTGCAGAGAAGGGAGATCATGTGATGTGAGGGTGAATCAATAAAAGGAATCTTTTTCTCTTTACTGCAGAAGATACAGCTTCATTCCACACCAATCCTGGGAAACAGTGGGGGGGAAGTCACCACTCATCTTTTTTTGATTCTCTCCCTATCATCAAGGTTTAAAATTTATACAGCTCATCATCCTCTCTTCACATCTCTTTTTTTATTCACTTTTTCTCTCACACTATCATTATATATTAATAGGACAGTTTTCCTTGTCCACCTGGATGTGGTATTGATTCCCCGCCACTGTTTGAAGGGGAATGCAGTGAAGTCTGGTTATATTACATTTGTAGCCTCTCACATTTAACTCTCTGAGGTTGACTTATGTGATAAGGTGACTTATTTTGTGTCTGATTGTGCAGCAACAAAGGCTGTCATTTGATGGCTTTATTAACAGTCTGCGTGGTCTAGGGTGGTCGTCACATGTTGAGTTTGTTGATGTTTGTTTTGGTTGAAGAAAGAGATAAGAGAGAAAATGTTTGCTTTCTTTTCATCCAGTTTTTTTCATCAACTTCTGCAGACTTTTATACTTGTTTGTTTTTTTGCTGTCACATTGTTATTGTATTTTACAAATTGTGTCTTTGGCATTTAAGGCAGAGTTTTGCCTCTTCACAGACCTTTGCTTCTGTCCTTATGCTCCACCATCCATGAAAACACACACTTCAGCAGTATACGAGCATACACAAACACACACACAAACAGACAGAACAACATGCTGTTGTGGATGTAAAAAAAAACAGACACCAAAACAACATAGACACATGCATGAATACCACAAAAATACACTCTGTATCAAAAGCTGCTGCCTACATTCATCATAGACTCACCAGCAGGCAGGCAGGGAATGTGGACCCGCCCCCTTATGCGTTTAAGTCTTGCCAATGGTGCTGGTTTGTCCTTCGCCTAAGGCTTCTGACTGAGATGTGAGTCTTATTGGATGCTTCAACTAACATACACACCTGCATCCAAAAGCTCCCCTCTGTCCACTATCAAGTAGTCTCAGCATGTAGGTCTCAGCAAGTCTCAGCAAGCCCCTCGAGGGCTTAAATTCTACACATCTTCAATCCTGTTGCTCTGAAGTATGCACACTCTGTCCTTGCAGATGTGACTTGCTATGGTATGAATGCATCCTTTTGAAATCTGTGTGTGTGTGTGTGTGTGTGTGTGGTGTGTGTGTGTGTGTGTAAAATATAGATAAGCTTAATATGTAGCGTTTACATAATGATTTAGGTGATTCTTAACTTTAAGACAGAAAAAGGTAACATTTTACAGTAGACAACAACAGACTACAATTCTGCAAGGCCCAGACACAATCAATAAAATGTACAAACTTACAGTATTTTAAATGGGTGTATAGTACAAGAATGTTCCAGATTTTTTTAACTTTGTCTCAAATTTACCATTATATTTATATTATTTATTTATTTAAGTCCTGAGTCCTTTTTATATTTATTCATACATTCAAAGATTTTGCAAATGTGACCTTTTAAGCCTTTTTTGTATGCAGTTAATATAGGTGTGTAATGTGATTTGTGTGGATTCTGGCAGGTTAGACAGACAGACAGGGCAGGAGCTCTATGCACACGGCTTTCAGACACAGACTCCACTACTTCTATCCCTCATTCATGGCAGTTTTACTGGATTGCATCTGCTCTCCATTCTGCCTGCCCCCACTTTGAAAATGAATAGTGTCCTAGCATGTACTTTTCGGAGCACCTCGCTGAGCTGTACACACTTAAAAATAAAAGTGTGCAGCAATGCCAGAGAAAAGACATTTTTCTTTTTCATTTCGTCTTTGTATAGTGTAAAAAAGCTTTTTACCATTCAAAGAAACTTTTGTGCAATAGGAAGGTTCTAGGTTCTTCAGGAGGAAGCATATACCCCAACAAAAGGTTTACTTTCCCTTTGGCCCTTATTTTTGCTGCTAACTGTTTGTCTATGAAAAGTCATTTATTGAAAAGT
Organism: Yasuhikotakia modesta; assembly: GCA_036877545.1. Classification (NCBI taxonomy): domain Eukaryota; kingdom Metazoa; phylum Chordata; class Actinopteri; order Cypriniformes; family Botiidae; genus Yasuhikotakia; species Yasuhikotakia modesta. Next base: position 36,176 of record JBAJNP010000555.1, read on the forward strand.
ATGGTACATGTTAATCAAGCCAAAACCACAAAATAAAAACAAATGTGCCCACGCTGCGTAGCTTATTAAAAATACAAAACAGGCTTATATTAATCCGGGACTCCTAACAGGTAATGCCTTAATCATACCCCTTGGCCAAATAAGAAATCTTTCATTACAAAGACTTTCTTTCGTTAATTATAGAATTTAACTGTGCTTTTAGTTTATCTGTAGTTTCTTTATTAGTGTGTTTGTTGTATACAGTTACATATTTAAGTAGCTTTGTCTTTCAGATTTTACATTGACATGTTTTATGTTGTTTGGGAATGTTGGGTCAATGAGGTCCTTTCACTTGTGCTGGACAGTCTACGCTGCTATTTTTAGGGCATTGCATCAGTGTGTGTTCATGAGTAACTGTAGGAAAATATATAACTGTTGCTAAACTGATTCGGATAGTCGCCTGATTAATCCCTGTGCTGTCATATATAACCACCGACAAATGGCAAAGCTATGTTCTCTAATGGGTAACATGACAAAAAACATCTGTGCATCGACTGAAAGCAGTGCAGTTTGGTTGGCTTAAACTGCATGCTTCAAACATCACTGCGTCTCTGAATGAAACGACCTGCTGGTTTAAAACGACTTCACGCGTATGTCCTATTGAATTTGACTCGTCTCGCTTACCCCATCTACCATGACGGGTCATTTCGTGGCATGCTGAGCTCCCTGCAGCCAAGGGGGAGTTTCTTGAACTAAAAGAGGGTGTGGAGAAGTCACATCAGTTCCGACAGTCTGTCGGAGCGAGGAGAAGAAACTGAGCGGGCACCGGGAGCGCGCTCCATGGATAGGTCCTGACTCTTAGTTGGAGAAGCTTGGCGCACGAGCAGTTAATCGTTCCTGCCGCGCTGGTCTTGTTAAAACGTCAACGAGACATCATCCTTATCCAATTCAGTCCGGCAAACCAGGACATCCTGGGAAACGGCTCCCCACTTAAAATACAATCAGCTAGACTGGGGGGAACCACCCGCAAGCGCTGCGCTTCAAGCAACATATTTTTCACCATCCCGCTAACGGCGCAGTTCTTAAAAGGAATACAAAGTTCTTCTGGGCCACTTTTATAGAACCGTCCGGGCTGCGACACGTCTTAACATTTTACACTTGTGATCGGGAGTTTCTCGCCAGCCGGTCGCATTGATTTGGATTATAAACACTCTACGAGTCTATTTTGCGCTGCCGTCGTGATCTTTCTCAGTCTCGATTGCTTTAGTGTGGAATATCTTGAGACTTTCCTAACCTTCTGGAGGAAAGATAAACACAGCCCAGAGAGCAACTTATCGGGATTGGAGTTGTTTTGATTATTACTATAATCTTTCCTATCCAAGTGCGTATGATGTTACGATGTGTGTGGTGTTAGAGTCCTCGCCGCCCCTTTTCGACCAGAATTAGTCCGTGTGGTCCCGGAGTAGAGGCTAGATCAGTGTCTTCTCGATCTCTCCTTCGTATCCTTTCCCTCCTTTTCCCTAAATGTCATTTGTCTGTTTCTATGGAATAACGGTCCGGAAAGCGACTAAACGACATTGTGTCTTGCTTCTTTTCACCTCCGCCTGTAACTGACAGGCGGCTGAGGATTGGCTCTTCTCCGGAGAATGCTCAATGATCGATGGGGAATCATGAACAGCTCATCGGAACTCGAAGAAGGACAGCGGGGCAAAAACCAGGTGTGTGTGCCACGCATTTTGCCCTATGCGTAACATTTATTGAGTTTCTGATAAGACACGTTTATGTAGTTTTCTTATTAAACGCAACACAAATGTGTGTGTGTGTGTGTGTGTGTGCGCGCGCGCCTAAATGCAGTGAATTTAGAGAACAGTGAACAGCAGCGCAATGAGTTGAGCGCCCCTTGTTCCTGTCACTCCGCATAAACGCGCCCGTGGATCATGCGCTTGACTGAAAGTGGCTATTTTGTTTCCCGTTTATGCGGGCAGCTAAGGAAAAGGGCACCAGTCATCCGAAATGCAGCTGCTGTGTAGATTTGTTTGGACTGTTGTTGTTGTGTGGAGTTTATCTCTTCCTTCCCCAGACTATAAATGTGGAAATGGGATTTAAAATCTCAGAAAGATTTTAAATTATTTTATTTATGAAATGGCATATTATTTATGCATTGATAAGCGTTTAGCAGAGACGTATTCTGTGAATTGTCTCTATCACTGAGGTTGATTACAGATGTGTTAGGTGTGATTACAATGCAGCCTATTTACAGAAAACAAAACAGACATTCTGTGTGAGGGTCAGTGGAGGGTGAGAGTTAAAGGGAAAAGAATAATGTGTGCATAAGCCACAGAAGCGCTTATGTGGGCTCCCCACAGCTGAACCAAGGTTAGAGAAAATAGCGCACACACAGAAGGACATCAGACTAAAAACCTTCCTCTCTAAATATCAGGTGGCTTTAAAGTGTAAAATACATGTTTTCATTGATTTGAATAAGTATGTTAAAGGTGAGGTGTTGGTATTTAAAATCTGTCAGTTTTGTCGAAGTTTGCATAATTTATCAATGGCATTACTGGAGCATGTAGAAAAGAAACATAAGCATAGAATAACACACGTTTGCAGTCAAAAATATCAAAACCAACACAGCTCAAGAAGTACTTGAAGCTTAGGTTCACACCCACACCACTGCACAACCTAATCACACACACACATACACACACACACACATTGGGGAGAGAGAGAGAGAGAGAGAGGGACAGGGAAAGGGAGGGTGAGGGAAAGAGAGTATGCAGTCTGTACTCAAACTGTGTATCTCCATTCATCATGTTTATTCATGCTTTGTGTATTCTGTAATTACTGTTTTTTTCCTGTTTTTTGGAGCTTATGGTCAATAATTTTAAGCCATTGAACCATTGTACATGTTTTTGTTTTGTGAGTCTGAAATCTATGAAGTGAAGTCTACGTCTCTTAATATAGTTATAAGACCTGGTGATTATAAGAGGTCACCTGACCTGTGATGATATGATCTGGTCTCTGGTGATATGATCCGGTTGGAGGTTCGATGTTTGGATTCAAGTTATCTCTGCTAATGAAATCAAGCAGTAGCTGATTTCAGGAAATGGGATAGGACCCTTAAATTATATCAGTCGTCTTAAAGCCTGTGGAAGGTTGGTTAGATACTATGCAGAATAATGCATCAAAATTGTGATATAAACTTCAATGTCAGCAAAAAATTGGGATCTGTTTTGAAGAGTTTGATATTTTTTAAACTTTAAAAAAAAAACAAGGCAGTTTAATCAATCAATAAAGAAAATACCTGAACACACACTAATCCATACACACACATACATACACACAGTAGTAGTAGATTGGAATTGATTGAGTGAGTTTTTGCTGACAACAGTCCACAGCAGCCTCTATACGTGCATCTTAAATTACTGACTTCAAGTGACTGTTCCTATGGAAATATCTGGCTGTTAAATGTGTGTTTATCGTTTTGCTGAGAGGTAATGCCATCCTAAACTGGTGTGAAGGTGAAACAAACTTTTTGAATTACACCTTTGAATTATAGCTTGTTGCATTTTGTGGCAGAAATGTAGGACTGTGGTTACATACAGAGAGGAAAGTTAAATATATTTTGTTCAGGGTAGAAATTTGATAGAAGTTCCTTTTTCATCAGATTCAATAAATCAATCATAAAGGGTATAATATTGTGTTTGATAACTTGCAGGGTTAAATACTAATGCCAGTTGTATGTTAAAGCTTCCCAAGAGAGAATGACTGAAAATGAGTGTAACACAAAACCTTGTGTTAGAGCAGATCTCTGATGTCCTCAGAGGGTGGTCTCCTGCTCTGATTTCTGCAGATATTGAAGCACACTCTCATACACACTTTCAGGACCACGGACAGCAACACACGTGGACAGAGCCAGTGTAGCACTCGGTTCACTTGAACAAAATACTTAGTCATATTATGAGCACAAAAACGAAAGTTTTAATATGATTAAAATGTCCTTTAAAGAAAACAACACTGGTTGTTGTTGTTTAAAATATTATTTTCTTATTAATAGTTAGAATTATAAGTTAGTATTGTTCAGCATGATTTCTTTCATTGTTATGCTGGTTGAGAGACCTGATAGCAGTTACAAAGTAAAGTGGTAAAAGTATTCATGTAAGTATTTATTTTCTGAGCAAGGCGCAGGACCCTTAAATGTTTGTCCAATCATTGATAGGATGATAGAATGTCTTACTTGCCTGTCAAACTATGTATGCATTTGTGTGTTTGAGGAGACGTGTCATTGAAGTGCTCTGAATGATCTTATTTTTAAAGCTAGCTTGCTATTGCTAGCATCAAGTTTATTCTTACAATATAACTTACTACACCATGCAGTTAAAACAGACCAGCAACTGCGAATATAATAAGATGGTACAAAACACATCACCCATTCACAAAGTGCACCATGAATGACTAATGTTTTCTCCCGTAACCAAGAGGAGAGTTGAGAGTGGATGAGAAAAAGAAGAGAGAGAGATGTCAGGCTGAAGTGCAAGGCGTAAAGATTTCTTTCAGCTTTAGCATACGCTTTAAGGCAGACACACACACACACACGTAATTGATTAGATTTTGTTTTACATTAGTTTAGTATTCTAAAGCAGGATTTCCTGTTTAAACAAGTGCTCTCTTTAAGCCTCCAACACCTTCCAAATTTATGTGTCATCCACTGATGTTTACGTCTGTATGTTGCAAGTTTCTTCCGCATGTGTCCTTGTGAATATGTTTGTTATATCCTTGCCCTTTTCGATTTTTGTTCCCCTCATCTATCTCTCTCCCTCATTTTCTCTCTCCCTGATTCTCTCTCACACACCCACACAGACCATCTGTCTCTTACCTTGCCTCACCCTGTCAGTCTACCTCTTGCTTCTTTCCCTCCATCAGGTCAAATGCTGACGTTTTCGTCAATAGAGGCCTGGGGGGGCATGATCGTTTTCTTTCTTTTATTCCACCTGTCCTTCCTTTTCTCTGAACCTCCTATCAGTTTCTCATCTTTTCCTTCCTATGTTATTGCTTTCCCGCACACATATGCACACCTGCAGGCAGGATCGACTCATGCACACGGACACACAGGGATACATGCACATCACCTGATGCACTGTAACGGAGGATGGAGGTTTGGAGCGGTGTTGTTCATCGATAGACGCCTCTGCCCTGCAGGCCAATCAGACGGAGCAAGTGCCATGTTAGTTTCTCCACATGTAGTCATGCTGGGCCTCTTAATTCACTTCCTGTTATGCATTCAGCGCCTCATGTGACAATAGCCTTAAGCCATTAGGCATTGTTCATTCACTGAAAAATGCATGAATCAGTGCATTACTCTGTGTGTAAGATGGAGTTATAATCGTAAACATCTGTAGTGAAGTTTTCAGAAATTCAGACTGCTTCCATAAATCAAGATTATAGGTTAAGCATGTTAAAGTGCGCTTATTATTTTAAAGGCAATTGGAAATTTTTTGGATTTTTTGCTGTTTATTCAATAGCAAGATGAATCATGTTAAAAAATATCCTGTAATGTTTATTGTATATAATATAATGTGATCAGTATCACTTTCAACACACATCTAATTACTTCCTTTTGTTTAATGACTTATTTTGTAAGAACAGTCGTCACTTCTGGGGCTGTAGCTTTCTCATATCAAGCTTGGAGATTTATAGCACATCTGTTTTCACACTCGGTTGTAAATTAAACTCATTAAACATGACTGTTCACTGATGCAGTGAGAATCTTCAGCAAATTCCTGATGGAGATTTCTTTATATAGCGTACACACTGATGAACTGTAGCACAAAAACACCTATTTACACACAGTCACCCAGAATACAGTTACTCGCCTGGTGGTTGTGAACTTCTCCTGAACAGCGAAGGCAGAAAACTAATTAAAGCAGCACAATAACTGAATCATTTATGAACAACAAAAGTACTAATCTGCTTAGCAGGAGTGAGAGAACGAGCAATAGAGAGAGGGGGAGAGAGAGAGCATAAGGGGCAGAGAAGAAACAAGATGGACAGATGAATCAGATAACTGTCTGGAGAAAGTGTGAGTGTGTTAATGAATGTGGCAGTCTGTGATGGTCTGAAGGCTACTCAGGCATTCTCAAGGTTGTAGTGGATGAACAACTGGGCCTGGAGTGACATATTGGTTAAAGTTCATGGCTGCACCAGAAGTTTGCTGGTTTAATCCTGCTTGCACATCACAGAATCCTTCAGGTGGGGTCATTCTGTCTCCCTGTAAAGAGTTTACTGTAAGTTAACATTTTATGAAAGCATTGTATCACAATTTATCAACTTACTATAAGTATTGCAAATGGCTTTAAGTTGACTACGTACCAACATTAAAACCAGCTTTGTCAGATTCTGGCTGGTTTCAATGTAATGTAATGTAATTAGGACTCCATACTCTTTCCACAATACTGTGAATTTAAAATTCATAAAGATGACATCTGACTCCAGAACTTAGAAGTACAGTCTTGTAGAAAATGCATCTTATAGTGTATTATTCTTAGTGAGCGTTGCATGAAAAGCAAGACTTGTAATTCATGTAATGAGCCAAAATTCAATACATGCGTAGCTGTTGATTAAGCTGTCAGTTCAAGTTTCAAAATTAATATAAAACAAATCAACCCATATGAATGGAAAAGTTTCTGTGCTGCCAACCCAAATGCCCAACATGCCACTATTTTAAACAGAGTTAATAATGCTCATTTTGGCTTTGTGCGGCTAAGCCTAATGTTGTAATGAGCCTGGACTTGTTAATCGATTAGTTGTTTTGAAATCAGACTCCTAGAATCAAGTGGATGTCCAAATGAGCAGAGAACTGGAGAAAATAACTTAATTGTGTCCGCTTATAGACAGCATCGAGCTATGTGTTTGACGGGTTTAAATAGGTGTTCAAGTTCCAATTTCCCTGGAATTGGGGCTTTGTGTATTTCTGCATTAAATTGGCCCTCGTCCCTGCGTATTAAGTTGTTGATTAATGATATTATTTAGCTGTTCTGCTCTGTGTTTGTATGTTCATGGTTATGTGTGCGGTATACGGGAACGTGAGTGTGCGAGTTGATTTAACACTGAGTGGTAATAGCATCATTAAGGCGGAATGATGTGATCAGGAATGTCAAGGTTAATCACTAGACTAATTACAGCCCAGAGATAGAGATTAAAGGAGGGTGAGGGAAAATGGAGAGCAAGAAGCGATTCACCTTTTCAGCATTTGCCAGACTGTAACCACATCTCCCATCTTGACTTCAGCACACAGCCACACAAACAGACCGTCAGATGATGATCCTATGGGGGCGGCGGCCATTGGAGATGCTAATAGCATTGGTTTCTCAGACCTTTTCTGAAAGAATAACAAACAGACAGGTCGAGTGAAGGATTTGAAAACCGAAGGATGGAGAAGGAGACACATTGTAGGTTCTTCACCAAAGATCCTGGCCCTCGGTAACAGTAATGCAGGGCATGAATTATTTAAACTGCATCTAAACTCAATCCACCAAACATAGATCAATTCCTCTGCACAACGTATGGGGGAGGGAAGAGAGGGATAGAAGGATGGATGGATGGACAGACAGAGGGCGGATTAATAAATGAATTTAAGATGTTATTCAAATGCTAAATTATTTACATGTCAAATCAATCACGGGAGAGATTGCTTCATTTTAAGGCAGGGAAGGGATAAAATGAGGTGTGTAAAGAGATGAAACCAGATAAAAAGGGTTTGGAAAAAGGCCAGAGGTTTAAATCAATCAAATGTGAATATAACTGCAGTTACTGCTTATTTGCTAAGAATCAAGTATTGGGTAGGTGACTGCTATGAAAAGGATGAAGTATTGTGTTTTTTTATTGGAAACCAAACCTCTGAAAAACAATTAACTGTTTGAAAATACTTTTTTCGACAGTCCCTTTTGTTCTCCAGCATGCATAAATCAATGGAAGTCAGCGCAACATTAGTGCTGTTGAAACTACTGAGGGCATGTGAGATCAGTTGAATTGTGGCTAAGTGTGCTGGGAGAACTTTAGAGATGCGGGTCCATTTACACTCCAGAGGTCCTTCCGTTACTCTGGTTTCAGTGAATGTATTGTAATGTACTGGCTAACATTTACCACAGTGTGTTATTTACAGTTTGGTTGTGCTATTTTCTTATATCTCAGTTAGCAACAGTTAGCAAATTAAAAGAAAGAGGGAATCATGTTTTAAACGGCAGACACCAATGCATTTGTCTGCAGTATTCTTGCACTGACTGTGCTGAAGTTTGGTGCAGGCCTAAAGCAGTATCCAAGAAACATAATGACTATTTCCAGCTGAGTGACTTTGAGCCACAGGTGTACTTTATAATGAGTCTATGTGTGTGTGCATATGTGTGTGTCTCAGATAAGGTTGAATGCTGCTGTGATTGATAGGTTTGAAGATCTGTCACTCAAAGTTCAAGCCAAGACATACAAAGAAATAAACAGCTGAAATCCGGAGAGAGTGAGAGAAGAAGAAGAAGAGGAGGAGGAAGAATAAGCCGATTTGAAATGTTACCAACCTCAAATACCGCCAGCAAAGTCATGATGTGAACTTACTGCACTGAAACTACATACTGAGGTTTTTGTAAACAGGTGCTGTGATAATAGATGTGTAGAGTAAATTCTAATGCATAAGAGCACAGCAATGCGAGTGAAGTATTCTTCAAAGGTGCTTCACAATAAAGCCACTGTGGAGATGCTGTCAGGCTTTTAAATGAGACCAATTAGAGGCAAGAAAAGCCAAATGGCAATTTTATCATTAGCTCTTCTGACTAATTCACTAAATTAGAGCTGTTATTGTTAAAGTTTAATTTTAAAACATTCTGAATAGATGGCGATAATTGCCGCAAGGTAATAATGGGTTTTGGGCTAACACACTTTAAACAGGTTTGAATTAAAGTTTGCATAAATTGAGGATGATAGTTATTAGATTTGTAAGATGTTTTATCAATTGTTTGGTTTTCCAAAGGAGATCCTTTGAGCTCATTACTGAAACAAACTCTGCATATAATACTCTGCATTTTTTTACAATGCATAATCCATTTTTATCGTTGTATTGTGAGTAATGATTGTTTCCTATAACCATAAGTTAAAGTCAATAGTTTTAAAAGTTTGAGCTGCTTATTAGAAAAGCAATGAACATCTAATCCACCAGTTTATGTATATATTAAACACTGGAGGAGGTGGTTGTGACAGAAAAATCAGCTGTTACATCATTAAATGGGGTTAATGTTAATTACCATTAGGGTTAATTGTTACCATTGTAATAGGTAATTTGTGCAGGTGGCTTGTCTGCATTAAGCAACCAAAATGACAAGGTCATAAGGTAGGACGGCGTGACACAGAGAGAGACTGAGAGAGTGAGAGTAAAGGAAAGATAGTGTGGTTGTAACCCATGCAAACTATGTGAGAGGAATGACTGTCTAATTTTGCCATATTTCGAGGCTTGACTTGGGCCTGAGAGTGTTGTGGCTTGTTTAAGTGTCATCAGACATTCATTCAGTCAAGCCTGTCTAAACTAACACAGGTCAGGTACAAACAAGGTCATCTCCCAAAAAGAGAAAGTATTAATTGCCAACTGTATCTTTGCATGTGACATTTATTAAATGCCAAACAAATTTGCTTCCCCAGCTGCAAACAGTATTTTGAGCAGATTAGTGGGTGTTTTTGAGTTGCGTCTCTTGGTGGAATTGAGTGTTTTTATTTTCTCACTTGGGTCTCATAGAGTGAGCAGATCTATCCAGTTTATGTCCCATTCTGATGACTGAGAACTGGAGGTACAGAAAGATTTGCTTGGTTATATGCAAGCAAACATAAAGGCAACTAGGCAAGCAAAGGGACATGCATTCTATTTCTTCTTCCTAATAATTTGTCATCCAGTTACAGCATTTTGCAGGTTAAGCCAAACATCACTAAATTGTATAAGGTCAATTAATGTAGCTGTTTTTCTACCTGGTATGTCCCATAAAATTGTCTTTTGTTTATTTTACTTAACACATCCATGTTGATTCAGCATATTATAAATAATATTTGCATAAAATAATACAGAACTTAGCTATAAGTGACTCTATACTGTATTTATCTACCTGTATCTACTATATAGTTGACTGAGCATTAAAATCTATTCATTCTGACATGAATTGCTTATTTTACATTTACATTTATTCATTTGCAGACACTTTCGTCCAAAGCGATTTACAAAGAGAGAAAATTACAGCAGACGCAATTGTTTTAATGAAATTCATGCTCAGTTCCACCCCCTTTGACAGGTGTGAATATAGTTGCTGGAATGTTGTGAAACATCGAAGGTTTGTTGTGAAATGAATTGGGAGGTGATAAATGCATATTACAATATTACAAAGATTTTACCCAAATTTAGCTCAAATACAGCCCAATCTTGCAATCTATTTCTGCCTATGTGTTTCTGTGTTTAGTCACATTGTTTTTTCTAAACCTATTAAAATGCCTGTCTCATTACAGCCTTGTGCATCAGAATGTCACTTGTCGCTGTAGCTATGACAYTTSAAAGCAAGAGGTGTTCTGGTTAAATAATCACATTTTCAAAGACACAATGAACACTTAACAAGTGCTTCTGTTTGTCCTGCTGAAATGGTAGTTATGTTTGCAACAGTTCGGTTGTTTGTCAATTTGTTGCTTATTTGGAAAATAGGCTTGAAGAATGTTGAAATGGTAAAAAAGTGGCATTACCATAAAAAACTATTACAGGTAAAATTCTGTGTGTGACTTTTCGTTCAGTAATACAAACAAGAAACTCATTTCTGCCCAACCATGATAGAAAAATAATTGTGGTTATTTGAAATATTTAAATATTACTTTCACGTTAATTGAAAAAAATCTGTTATCTTGGTCCAGTATTTTTTTGTCAGAAGACCTACATTTAATTAATGATGCAATAAGGGTTATTTTATTGTTAGTGGTGAGATATCGTAACATACTCCAAAATCTCTGGTTTCTGGCTCTGACAGGCTTAGCCACCTGTGTTGTCCTGAAAAGACTTGGTAATGGCCTACAAAGAGTAAAGAGAGTAAAATTTGTGAAATACGGGTGAGTAAAATAGATGGAGAGAGAGAGAAAGAGAGTGATAGGGTGACAGAAAGGGTACAATTTGAAGCTTAAGGTGACAATTAAGCTTTGTTGTTCACTTGAAGGTGCGAAAACCTCTTTTCCAGCTTCTCTTGTGTTTGCTGAGCAATGGCAGAGCAGGGCTTTGTGCGTTTTTCCCTTGATTGTTTTCTTTACCAAAGAGAGTGTGTGATCTTTTGTCTTGTAAATTGGGGATTATGCATTTGGTCCATGTGATGTGAGTTGAATATTGTAAATTAGAAAGTGTCGAGGGTTTTAGGCTTTTAGTCAAGTAATTGTCCCTTTAGCAGCATTTTAGGCCTTTCTGGGCTTATTGCAAGAGTAATTTCACTCTTAAGTGTGTGTGTGTGTGTGTGTGTGTGTGTGTGTGTGTGTGTGTGAGTTGCAGACTTTTAAATGCAGACTTTTGAACTCTGTGAACTCTAACTTTTATGTGAGTTGGTTTTATTGCAGTTTTTACCAGAATGTAGGATATTCCTGATTAATTAAATTTTGCAGTTTATAAAAACATTTACAGAATCAGTTCAGTAGATTGTCTCTCAATAGAATGTAGAAGGAAGTATGTCATTCTTTCATTAAATATATATTGGGGATTTCTATTTAAATTATTTTTTACATTAGAGAGAAGAAACTTCATTTCGCTGAGAGACTGAGAACATGAACTTCTGATAGTAATGGAGTTGTACTGTTCTATAACATTTAACTTGATGTGGTTTGGGGTACCAAAAGCTGGTTGGCATTTCAGTGAACTGCAATACACCTCTGTGGTGGAGTGAGTACTTTGTGAGGTGACCGGGTCAGTTAAGTTTGGGTCTACAAGTCATTTAGTGAATGCCACAGTCAGACCATAGCGGTTTAAAGCCAACCACAGTTTTACTCATGTTAGGGTAAATATGAGAAACAAAATGATAGAAAGGAAATGCATCTCTCTCTCTACCTCTCTCTTGCTCCTCGCTCACTCTCTTACTCCTCGCTCACTCTCTTACTCACATAAAACTGTACTACCTTTTTTCTTCGACTGTGTTTAGGAGTGTTTAAAGTTTGTCACTAATTTCCAATAATATCTTGTATGAGCACAACGACACCTGGCTTTGATTCAAAACCCACAGGCTTTAAATATTGTGCCATATGTTCCTTTAATGACGTGAATCTGCAGATGTTTCCAGTTTTTTCCTGCTTTCCTCCAAAGTAACTTCACCATTGCAATCTGACTGAGTTAAAGGTCAAATCAGGATAATCCTGCTTTTATACTTACACTTCAAAACAGCACCAGTTCTTACCCTCAGGTTTCATGGGCTCACAGGCCGGTGACCATAATTGCCCCCAGCATCTCTATGGTTGGTCATGTTCTGAGTTTGTGTGTTTGTGGTCTCCTTGACTTGCCCTTGTATTTCAAAGCTGATATGGGAATCACTTAACACCCAATAATATGTGGGGTGAATCGGAGCTGAATGAACACACATCACACGCACACCCCACCACACACCAAAAGATGCAGAAATACAGCAGTGCCATAAAGTGTGTGTGTGTGTGTGTGTAGAGGAAGTATATATACATAAGTGTACACAGTAAGTGTATACATACACACTACATATAGACTGCATATTCCATACATTGAAATTAAGAGAGCTTGAGTGAGAGCAAATAAAAAAAGAGAAACAAACGGGAAGAATGTAGGTCTGCATAATAGGCAATATGAATCATTTTAAAAGCCAGTCAATAGCTGCTGCTGTAACCAGGCTGTTACTGGTAGCACAGAAGCTTTGTGGTGTTCATGGCTGTGTAAACCTTTAATGCTTTAGTTTTGTGGGGTGTTAATGTCTTATCAGTTACTTTTAACGTTTTCATATATTCTTATAACACCATTTACTTATTAATGTGGTGTTAGGAAACATAAAAATACGTTTTTTTGCTGTTCTGCTTTCCCCAGATTAAAACTGCAGCTTGCCCAACAGATGGAGTTTCTAGACGGTCCTCACAAAATTATGCTCTGATCTTTTATTTTATTGCACAAAGAACCTCCAACCAAAAGCTGTCTGCTATGAGCCAAAGGCCTGTAAAATGATGGTTAGATTCCAGTGATTTGTATCTTTCACCAGGTGCTGCAAGCTCACAACACCTCATTGTTTCTTTCTATGCCATTTTTCTATTGCTGATATCTCATTGCTAGTTTTGGCTGTGAAGGCAATAAAGGCCATGTGATCAGTGATCAGTTCCATAGCTCTCTTTAGCTCACCAGTATCTCTCTCTCTCTCTCTCTCTCTCTATCTGAATTCATACGAACTGGTTAACCAATCATTTATACAGCGTGTGAAAGCAGCATTTCAGAGAGCACTGAGAGGCCTTATGTTACTTTGATCTTGTTCTCTGACCATTATAGTAAAATGCTAATGCAATATGGTCTGGGACATAAAACAGAAAACCAGATGAGATTTGTAGTGAAGTATGTATGTGGCCCATTTATATGTATTTCTGTATTTGCAAGATAAGAGAAGTTATATCACTTAGCAAAGAATAGTATTACAGCAAAGAGATCAGTTTCATGCCAACTTAGTTTACATGCAAACTCAGCCCTTTGGCTCTTGTGAACAGAATATATTTAAAATGCAAATAAAGGTGTCAGTGGCAAACAGAACAAGACTTTATTTAGATTTGTTTGTTTTGTTTGATGCAGACATTCTGTGAGTGTGTGCCCAACTCGTCTCAGCTCAAACACCGCTGGTCAGACTCAGATACAGTCAGACAAACACCGCCCAAGGTAAGGGCTCCAGTCTCACACCTAATTAAAGTCAAAGCTCTGTATATTATAACTGTTCCTGGAACTACAGGTGCATTATAACCAGTCTCTCTACAAACACAACCTGTGATGTGTGTGATCTTTACAGCCTGTGATGTGCGTGATCTTTGCTGTGTTTTGTAAAAAAAAAACATTATTTTGATAAATATGATATGGAAGCTTCTGACTTGTTTAAACTGGTCTTTTAGATTGTAGATTAATATAGATTACTTTTGGAATATTAGATTATAATATACTAAATGTAGCGTTTTACATCTACATTTTACATGTAGATCTGTGTGTTCCTGTAGCTCAACTTGCAGAGTTTTGCATTAGCAGCGCATTGGTTGTGGGTTTGATTCTAGGGAACACAAGTACTGATAAAAATGTATACCTTGAATTCAATGAAGTTGCTTTGGATAAATGTATGTGTGTGGTTTTCTTGATTAGTTTGTTTGTAATTGCACTTTTTAAGCAGTCAGTCAATATCAGACACATGCACATACAAGTTATATTCTGCATGTCATCAAATTCCCTTATGTGCATCCTCCCTCTTATGGATTCATCTTCCCCAACCACTGAACTGTGGTTGCATGCTGAATATTTTATGCAAATATTTTTTGCAGAAACACCCTTCATCCGTCTGCATGTTAAAATTAAAATTCAACTGAATACATAAATGTGTGGGAGAACACAGATTCTCTCACATAGAATGCTCAGTGTGGCATGTTTAGAATAACATTTGTGTGTGTGTGTGTGTGCGTGTGTGTGTGTGTGTGTGTCTGTGTGTCTGTGTCCTGCTTAACTATATACTGGGAACACTTTTGTACCCAAAAGTCAGCAAAACTTGATAGATATGAGCAAAACCTTCTTATGTGGAAAAAAACTATAGAAGTATAGTAAACAAACTTTATGTAGGTTAGGATTAAGCTATATTGTTTATTATTTACTAGCTGTGTATAAAAAATAATATGTCTATGAAATGTCCCCATTTAGATAGATGTGTGTGTGTGTGTGTGAGTAGCTTTAAATCTACTGTGGCTCAGCTGTAAAAAAGCAGCAATAGAAAACAATAACAAAGGCAGTTGATCTGCAGGGAAAATGGCTTATATAGTTTCACCATCAATATCCCCTTCAACCTTTTGAAAGTTTTGCATATAAATCTGTTTTGTCAGTTTTTCATCTAGATGAAACAGCTGCTCGGGAGGAAAGTGTCCAAGGGGCATTTCTGAATCTGTTTCAAATAGATTACATGTTGTTTGTTTGCACATAATCCAGTACTGTTGAATAATGTAACTTACACTTGAACAGTTAGTTCAATTAAATATAAAGCATCAGAGTCAGTAAATTATGATGGAAAAACAAAAAAGCTACATTAAAAAAACGTTTTGCTATCTTGTCATTCCTGCTGACATTATAGGTTCTTCATATAATCACTTTAGTGTGAAGCTGAAATAAAATTATATACGCTATATTTAATAAAAACCTGCTGGCCTTGGCTTCAGTTTAAAAGGAAAAAAATGCTAGAAATATGTCTCCAGTGAGCCATACAAGCAAAAACTGCAAAATGTGATATGATCCTATTTAAAATAAGTAAGCTTATCGTATCCAGTGTCCTAAACATGTTTCCTCAACCATTAAAGATGGAAAGAGGCAGATCTCTGAGTAAACTGTTCACTGAAGTGCTTCCTGGAAATCTTTTTATTTTCCCGGAGATGATAGTAAAGCCAAATCATAAAGCAGCCATTAACCACCCATCAGCTCAAGCCAATGGCAGCGTGACTGTTTTGCATATTAATGAACACGAAGGCTTGAGACGGAACATATGTGTGGGCACTTATTCAGGGAATTACATAGTTTACAGTAAAAGCACACCCACATAGCCGGTGCATCCTTGCTTAACAGAACCCAGACACACACGCTTGTTTGGATGGTAAACTCAAAGTGGTTTAATTTTCTCCTATTAACGGAGGCATCAGAGATGGAGAGCTTTGTGTCTGTTAACTGTGGGAAACAGGTAATGGAGTGAATAAGGTACATTGACACCACACACACACACACACAGCAAGACACTCTGACTGCTTCTAAGTGCAGCTGAGATTTGCTGCAGTGCTTGTTTTTGAGTGATATGTGCTTCTGATGAAGTCAGATGTCTTATTTTTTCTTAGGCATATTTCTAAGCCCAGGTGGAATTTGTGCCAGCACATTTTTCACATTTTTTTGCTGAATTTGAATGCATGTCAAATTTCTACTCATTTTCTACCATTAATACATTTTACATATTTTGCCAAATTGTATTGTTTTTATCTCTATTTACTCAACTGATCATAATAAAATCCAATCTGCACAATTCATATTTATTACAGGTTTTAAAAGAATTGTGAAATATAAAAGAGTGCATTTTCCATCTGGGCCTTTGGTTCTTATTCCTCATTGTTATTAAAACAGTCAGTTGATAAAAGCTCACAGGAGAGCAGAGCAAGGATGGTGAATGGAGAACAGCTTCATCTATTTTTCTTTGTCTTTCTTTCCTGCAGTTCTGTCAGACTGCAGTATCATTCCCAAAGGGCTTTAAAAAGCACTTTCTGTTCTGCAGAAATGGTAATGATGATTATGATATTATGATAGCTGTAAGTCTGTCTCTCTCTTTTTGTCTCCTTCTGTCTCTGCAGAGGATGAGTTGTAGCTATCTGCTATGTACCATCTTGCTCTTCGTCGCCGTTCTCCTCGCAGTTACAGTTACGGGAACCATTCTTCTCATGAACCACTACCAGGCTCCACCCATATCGGATGGACCTCCCCACATTAGCACCAATCAGGACGAAGCCAATGCGTTGGTGACGGTGGAGAGGGGCGATGGGTCACGCATCAATATCTTCATCGACCCCAACTGCCCTGATTATAACAGTAACTTTCTTCGACTGGAAGGTGTGCAGACATCCTTGTTGCACTCGCTTACCGACCACGATACAGATCTAAAATCTGTCAAAGGTCAGGACCGCGCGCTATTGGTCAACTTGGCAGAGGAGGTTGCTAAGCTATCTGCCCATGCAGGACAGCTGAAGATGGACTATGAGTCATTGAGAAGAGGACAAAGCAACCTGGGACAGGACTTGAACACACTTCAGACTGAACAGAGCAGACTTATACAGGTAATGACACATACACACACACACACATACAACATCTGTATTTTCATATAATCAGGCCCACACAGAATCTGCCTGCAAAATGCTCCACATATTTCTACAGAATTTGAACACTCATCCATCACAGAGTTTGCACACACTCCCTGCTCCATTTGTTTAGTAAATATCTTTATTTCATGATGCTACAAATAAGGCAACTTTCAGCTGTGTTTAACACATTTTACCAGTTTCTTTCAGAATTGTTGCAGTAAATCCAATGCAAGTGCACAGATACAGTAGCTCTACAGCATGTGTATGTGCCACAGAAAGCGTTATGAGTGGGGTATGTTCATACTACTAGCCCATACTTTGGTATTGGTTCATAACATGCCCATGGATCATTTTGTAACATTTTTGTAAACTGTACTTAACCACATAGATTTTAACTGTTGCTGCTTTATAGATTTTCTGTCATTTGAACTACCTGCCCTCCATAGTTCATTTCAAATATTCCTGCATTGTGAATTTTTTTAAAAGCTACTTGCTAAATAACATGAATGAAAATAGGGTTTAAAATAGTTTGAGTTTAGCAGTGCGACGTTCTACACTGACAATTTCTCAAACATATTTCATGTCAACTACCAATTTCCTTTCGTTTTTGGAATCCAGTAAAATGTCTGGAACACAGTAATAGTTCCTACAGAAGGAAGTCGTGACAAATGATTTCATACAGGCAATAACAGTGCAGTATGATGCTGTCTGCCTAATTGAAGTAGCAACACTGGTACAATAACACCATTAGACATCTGAAAGCAAGTTGTTGTTGCCAAGCTTTGCTTTTTCTTTTAAGCAGAGCTTTGCTGAGAAGCCGGTGAAGCCCAGACCTATTCCCACAGCTCAACAGCCTTCGTTAAACCTGAAACCTTCTGGGTAATGGCCGGGATCTTTATGATATAATAAATGATACGTCTCAAGCTGAATAATGCTGCTGTAACACGTGGTACAATTCCCTGAATCTGACTTCAATTGTTTCCCCGCTGGTTTGGTCTCACACTGAGTTGTTCTGAACTGCAGCTCATTTGCAAAACGCCTCTGTCATCAATCTGAGATCCACTGGAAGCTGTTTATCACCAAGCAGTTTGAAATCTGGAAGTTAGGAATGAAAAGCAATATTCATTCATTTTGGTTTTGTTTACGAAGCTTTACAACCAAACCACTGGTGAACTATTCTTGCAAACTATACAGATATAACTGAAGTTTGCTTGCAAATTGTGTTCCCATCAGCTACAAACTGTACTGTGTGTCACTTTGAACGCTGTTGTCCGAAGTGCAGTTGTTTGTGCACACCTGACAGCCTTCACAGTAATCTACATCTGCTTAATGGGTAATCGAACCTGTGGTCGCACCAAAAGCGCTTGTGTAAAAGCAACATAGAAGCACGCTCATTATAACCAGAGGTCACATATAACAAAGTTGTCAGAGTTGTGTGAAAAGCGATAGATAAAAGATTCTAATAGATTCATTGCATTCATATTGTCTTATATATCACAGAGAGGGACATTTAGAGGTACATGTTGCATACAAACAGAGACTGCATAGATATTATAGTTCGTTAGTTTCGGTTAGAGTATAGAATGAGATTCTAAATTGATATATATAAGTAGAAAAAAGATATTAAGGCTTTAAATGTGGATTTATGTCTTTACACAAAATTTGTCTCAAAACAGCTTTAACTCTGCTGTGTAAAGATGCCTTTATTTGATTTTAAGGTCTGCTGTGTGTCCGAGTACCACAGTTTCACAAATTGCTTTCAAATAATTGTCTTGTTCCGCACAGTTTTCATAGACAGGAAAAACTGTGTCAGGTCATTTTGTGAACGTGTTTAACACTACTATTCTGTTATATATCGTACCTAATCTGCATTATCCACAGTTCTAGTTTTATAGTCACACAGGTTGTGAGGACAGAGAGATATAAAGACATTGATACCAACTGCCCTGCTGTCGGTTCACACTCTGGACTACAGTCTCAGAGATGGGAAATGACAGATGCTGCCTGTTTCCCTGTGTTAAGTGAATTACCTCCAAGTTAAAGCCTGACTTTAATCGGAATTATGCAGACTTACGGTTTAGGATTAACACCGTCTCTCTCTAACCACGAGATACTGACAAAACGTTACACGCTGAATCTATCACACACACACACACTGAGACACGCACACGCACAAACACGGCAGGAAGTAGTGTAAGGGAGTTGTTTATCGCCACCAAACACCTGTGCGACAGAGAAAAGCGTTCACAAAATCCTCCCTGAATGGAAAATAATCCTTCATTTTCTGATGACTTTTAGACAGCACAGTGACCCGCGCCTGCCTGCGCAGGTGTGTTTGCGGGTGTGTCTGCGTGTCTGTGTGAATCCAAGGGTTTTTCTATTTCATCAGTGATAGTGTTTGAATGCATTGTTGGATTCTGGATTGTGGAAAGAAGCAAATAAAGCAACGCTCTGCACAGGCTTGTGAAGAGAAAAAAGTTGAGATTTACACCAGGTAAAAATGTTTTAACTTCCCTAAACTTATTAACCCTTATTAATTAAAGGCAGTAATACATGTAATTGCTTCCCTTCATATGTAAAATGGAACACAAAAGCTATTCCCCTGCTTCAGATTAAAACCAATTGTACTGGCAATTTAATTGCTAATTTGCAGGGAAACCAGCACTGATAGTGCATTAAGGTAGGATTACAGGTTACACATGAAAGCGTTTTATACWTATGCTCAATGAAGCATMATGTTTCCTCCAGACTTTCAAGAGTAAATGGTTTCACCTGTAAAAAGAGGAACAATGACAAAGAATAAGAGTCCTGAGCTTTGTCTGAATCATTTTAGCTCCAGTGGCATTTCAGTTTTAGTAACTATTTCCGTTAACGTCCAGCCATTAAAGAAAGTAATTCTGTGGCATCAGTCATTCTCAGCATTACAGTCACTTCTGTCATGTAAACCCGGAAAAGCCCCGGAGCTAAAGGTTACCTCCTGTTGCCATGACGCTGTCATTGCACTTGCATGTGTGTGTTTGAGTGTGAGCGGTTTTGGGTATGTGTCAAACCAAGTGCGATCATTAGAGTTCAGTGAGATCTTACCTGTCAAGTCTCAGAATGCATTAGTATAAGACCTGTCTGCTTTTCTGACCTGTGGGGAAAAATGTCACCTCCAGAAATCCTGTATGTGTCTAATTAAGCTGTGTGGGATCCATGATAGAAAAATCAATTAATAGCAAATAAAAAAGCAAAAAAAAAATTAATCCAGTAGATCCAGTAATACTAAGTACTTAGATTCAGTAATACTAAGTAAATATTACTATAATACATAAAATATAATATATAGGTAGATAGATATAAATATTACAAAATAAATATTACTAGTACTGCCTACATAGAATGTTTCTTTTATTGAGACGCTAAAAACCTCAGGAGAATAGGAACATGACCCGGGCCAGACCTGAACCCAGGTCTTTAATGAACAGCTCAATATGCCAAAGCACCTGCACAGGCCACACCCCCACATAAACATGAGTGTCTGTCAGTTCTTACTCAGGATCAAACATGCTAAACCTGCCCTTATCAGATATGTTTACACATGTGTGTTTTATGCTGCATTATCCTGTTTAAATGTGTGTGAGTCTCTCTAAGATCATTATAAAGGACACATTGTGCAGCTCTGATTAAAGCTGGGACACCGAACTCATCTTGTTGAATGTTCATCACAAGCACACACTTACAGGAATGAAAGGTTTTCTATCTGAATTGGTTTAGATCTCTCAATTTTATGGGGGGAAAACACACATTAGGTTGGTATGTGTGTGTTTGTGTGGGTATTTCTGTTTACTGGGGTCTTATTTCTAGGTAGTCAAGCAATAACAGGTCCAGCTCACCGCTTCCAGCAGAATACCACACCATTATTCTAGCACAAAGACCTCTACAGCTTTAATGCACAGCAGGCTTTTGACCTCAAATGACAGGTTGCGTTTTGAGAATTATCTTTCTGACAGGTTTTACCTTACCATAGGCTACACAGGATTTTCATTGACCACTCATTGACATACATTACAGTGATTAAATGTTTCATATATGCCCAGCACACTATAGTGTTTTCTTTAAACACACACACACAGCTGGCATGGGAGTTGTTTTCTGTTGTGCTCCGGAAGTGTAACGGATTGTGTTGCTGTCCAAGGTGCTGAATTGAATCTTATAATAATAGAGAATACAAAGTGTTTACAAAGGCTGTAGTTTATGGGCAATGTCAATTTATGCCAAATTAAATTAGCCAAATTTAGTGAAATAGACTAATTTAATTTATCTTTAGTTTCATTTTGGTATTAAGGAGAACTAATAAATATTTACACCTTATTAAACATTGTGCAAGTTCAGGTATTAAAGCTATTAAAAATTAACCATATGTACAAATAATTAATACAATAGCCAGTCGTATGCAACTTACCCTTAGCAAATAAGGTAGTTCTTAATAAGGTTATATATTATTTATATTTATGTATCAATTTGTTTTATTGTTTTTGTGTGTCTGTGTTATCTGTATGTAGCTAGGGTATGAGAGTAACACAATTTCAATTCACTTAACGTGACTTTGACGTGACTAATGTCTTAATCTTAATGTGATTATCTGATCACATTTAATCTGTCCCTCACAGTTTATAATGGCCGGTTGCCTAAATTGTTTGTAACTATTCTGTCCATGCAATAGTTTTTGTATCTGTGTGTTGCAGCTGCTGTCTGAAAGCCAGATTAACATGGTGAAGATTGTGAACTCTGTGAGTGATGCTTTAAACGCAATGCAGAAGGAAACAGGTGGTTTGAAGGCCAGGGTAAAGGCTGACCTGCAGAGGGCGCCAGTCAGAGGAGTTCGACTTAAAGGCTGTGCTAACGGTGAGATCTATCCTGCCTACCCATTTCTCTATTCATCCCTGTGGGAATAATGCGTTTGTTGTACTAAAGAGCTCAGTGACTTTCAGTGTGGTATTATCACAGGGTGCCACCGGTAATACGGTTGACTGAGTCTGCTGCAGGAGAAATTGACAGGCCTGTGCAAAACACAGACCCTTCTGATTGCCCAACATCAGCATCAAACCTCACTGATGCTCTGCATCTAAATGAGATCAAACGCCTGCAGCCGTGTTTTAACAGCTAATGGAAAACATTCCGAATAATAAAAAAGCTGTTTAAGGGGGATCAACATTATTAATATGCAGGATTTTAAAATTAAATGTTCAACAGTGATTGATTTGTTGCTTGCTTTTGCAATTTATGTTGTTAATCCAAACTGTTCCCCATCCCTCCACCCCTCTATTCATCCATTTTCCATGAAGGCAGCCTCTGAGATTATTATTACAGATTTATCAGTTTGTCCGTCCTACCTGCACCACTAGACAATTATCAACTCCCACGATCTCGACAACACAACATGCCCTCTCGAAATCACGCTCTGACATCACCAGCTTAAAGTCATGAGCTTTCCAGTCCCAGAGTAGAGGCGCTAATCCTCCCACTGTTGACTCACCGACTCTCTCTTGATCCAGAGAATATCAGGCAATTTCACGGGAAACTGTGTTTAAAGTGCGCATATAACTATTGCCTTATTACTTTCCTCCTGCTGATCTAAATTCTCATTAGACCAGGGACCAGGAACATGAGGAAAGTGTCTGCGCTTAAATTGCGCTCTTGGGATGCCTAATGTGTCTAAAAGCATTTTGGCACTTTGCTTTTAAGACCCTGATGCGTCGGCTGGAGCCACAGGTGTGGTTTGTAATGAACTCCAGTTTGAAACAGACACTTGTATGCAAGTGTGTGGCAGTGAAGGGGAGAGTGTTTGCTATAATCAGAGAAAAGAATAGCCCTATTGGGAGCAGAGACCAGCGAACTGAGATGCACCAGCTGCCTTGAAAGCTGGCATGAAGTCGTATTGGCTAACCTTTACCACTATTCCTTTGGCCATTAAATTAGCCTTGGCCTAGTTTAGCTATTTGCTATGCTGTTGAGGATGTGATCTAGGAGGGAGACAAGATTGCATTCTGCAGGAAGCAGTTTTTGTAGTTTTTACATAGTTCAAACAGTCTAACCTTCATGTTATATATAAAATAAAATAGTGAATGGCAATGGTTGTAATGCACAAGATTTTAAAAGTAATATATTTTCTTTTATTTATAAAAATAAATAATGTACATTCCCATGGTTATCTTAAATCTCTCTCTCTCTCTCTCTCTCTCTATATTTCAGGCTCTCGTCCACGTGACTGTAGTGATATATATGCTAGTGGTCAGAGGGAAGATGGCATCTACTCTATTTTTCCTACTCATTACCCCGCTGGCTTTCAGGTGTATTGTGATATGAGCACAGACGGAGGTGGCTGGACGGTGAGTCACAGTAACACACTGCAGCACACACACACAAACACACACACAAACACACACACACACACAAAAGAATTCAGCGGAAACAATTAAATTAAGTTCTTTCCACAGAAAATGATCCTTTTAGCTCAAGTTTTGTTGTGCAGACTTAAATTAATAATGATGTTGTGACTGAAATGGATTCAAACCTGTGTTATTCAATCTTTGAACTGAAGTCATTTCTCTAATCTCTCTCTCTCTCTGTATTATACATTACATCTCTCTAATATAATATACTTTTAAATACACATTTGGACTTTATGCATTAGCTATTGACAGAACAATGTCAACAAAAACAAAAGAACAAAAAAATAATTGACACAAATAGAGGATGTTCATAATGAAAAATAATGCTCTAATCAATTTCCATTGTGTCTGTGTCTGTCTCTATATAGATTTCTTTACATTGGTTGTTTATGGCCAAAACATTTCTCATATGGCCAAAAACAAATTAACTCATTAAACTTCTGTTTAACTTTTTTTTAACATTCTTCATGTATATTGTATAACATTAGTTAATTTTAATGAACTCAAACAAGCAGCAAGATCTATTTTGTGAGTGCGGATTCCTCATTGAAGCACAAATACAAACCCATTACCTCATGTGCACTTACAATCACATGCCCACACAACTCAACAAAGCTCAACGCATTCAGTAGCGCACGCAGATGTCTCACACCACACAAAATAACATATAATCCATCACATTTCAAGCTCATTGCTGAGTTTCTGGAGCCGCGAATGTACTTTAGATATGACATACGTTACTTTTTAATCTAATCTCTTCAACCAAATATACACCAATAATCCTTGTCTAGTTCAGTAATAAAATGTAGATGTTCTGTTATCGTAATCGAGAGCCTTACTGGAATAAGATAATCTTTTAAAGCTGAGAGATACTGTCACGTTTGACTGCTTAAAATGATGAAAAGCGTCATGATAGCACTTAGTGAGATTGAGGTCTTGATGGTGATGTGATAATGACATGGTTCTGTTGTGCTGATACCTCAGATAGTTCAGTCTGTATCTACTTCAGTCTCCCTGCGTAGAACAAAATTTTGCTTACTACATAGACTGGTCTTTTCTGAACTCCTCCCATAGAATCAATAACATCTATATGCATATTAATCTATCAATGTACAGGATCACAATCATCACACTCATCACTTGCATAACTGCAGGATTCATTCATATGTTTACTGCTGATATCGTGATTATATAATCGTTGAGTCATCTGCATATATGAGCATGTATTGAGGAGAGTAAAAATTGGTGTGACTTTATAAAAGCTTTTGAGAGATTGAGAGCAAAAAGTATTGGTCATAGGGACAAAATAAGAGCTAAAAAAGTCTGTTATGTGCAGTCCAGCAGGCTATTAGTTCTTTAAAACTGCCCCAATTTTTGTTGCTTGTGTTACATCTGGGGAAAAAAGACACCTGCTGTCATAATGTGTGTAAATTGAAAGGAAACTAATGAAATGTGAAAATGTAATGGGCCAAAGATGCGTTTGATCTTTAACAAGAAGAACAACAAGGGAGCAGCGGAGTGTGAAATAAAATTGGTGGAACCAAGTCGAGAATTCTTAGGATGGTGTACATCAAAATACCTGTAATAACTTTTGATTCCAGGGTCTCAGGATCATGTGTCTTCAATTTTAGCATAGTCTGGCGCTGCCAAAGGATTCAGATGAATAGGATATTTTGTTACTAGACCATTTGGCTCAAACGTTATTAGCCAAAACGCAAATGATATGTTGGACAGGTGGCCACAACCGTTCATTTCACTAATCACAGGGACTCCATAGACTCCTAGTCAATGGAGGATTTTAACACCAAAACACTCAAAAACACACATTTTTATTTCATTACAGACTTCACAGCAATTACCCATTTCCAACATCACCCTCAAACTCCCTGTACAGTTTGAGTTCCACCCCCTTATATCCATTTTCAGACATGTATTAATTGATTGCATGTGTTTGCAGACTCTCGCTGCTGATGTAAGCTGTGGATTGTGTCACAGCTACAAGCAATGGAAATGAAAATGGTACCGTTTACAGACTGAGCTGTTCTGAGCTGCTGCTATAGCTACAGCTTTGTCTTAATATGAGAAAGTTCTCTCAGACCTCAGCGCTTGTATTCATTGGTTCCATCACAACTCGCATTGCCTGTCCTCGTCTTTTTGTTTCCTCTTGTTTTCATTTAGGCAAGGAGCATGACAGGGAGAAGAGGGAACACTCTTTTCTGACAGATACCCTGAGCTCCTATAAATAGGAGTGACATTTTTCTTCAGCAATAATGCTAAAGAGAGAGAGAGAATGGTAACAATTCTAACAGCTCAATGTTATTGCTGCACTGGTAAAACCAAGCATAACATTACATGGTCACACACACACACACACCGAAAGCTTTGTCAGATGAATGAACCAAGACAAGACAGAATGGAGGTGTCAGTCAAGAAAGATGTTTCATATCTTCTCCCCTGGATTGGATCATGCATTACAGGCTCATTCCTTTTTTCTTTAGCCTCTCTCTCCTCACAAGGTCTTTCACTCACACACATGTCCATGCATGCACATAACCGCACTCTCTCCCTCACATTATCACCTGTGCTCAGCGATATTCCGCATTCTATTCATGACCCACGCTCTGCCCCTGGATAATGTATTCCACTATTATTATTTTATCTGCTAAAAGGAGAAGACTAAAAATGAGCACTCTATAAATCATTTATGTAAGCAGATCTATTAGAGTGCTACGTGATCCGGCATTATCAAATGGTGCTTTTATCAAAAGTACCCACAACTCCTCTCTGAAATATTAAAAAAGCGCTAAGACCTGGAATGTAAAAGTTTCAGATTGAAACTCAATTTGTGGACAGGCTGTGGGGAAAAACCTGGCTTTGGAATGAGAGTTGTTTTATACTATCTGGAAAATGGTTTTCAGTGTTTGACTGGTTCTTATTGCTCATCTATTTTTCATAACCCAGTCGTATATTTCTAAATGCATGTTTTTAAATTATTGCACAGGGCAGATGCAGGTTCACAGGTTGGCAGCTGTGATTGGATAGAACAAGTCTCTGTTTTTATAACTTGTACCGTCATGCAGGATTTATTGAGATTAGATTTTGACATGCAAACGAGGGGTTAGAGTTTTAGATATTTTAATGAAATACAGGCATATAAAAAAATTAAAGGATTAGTTCAGCCAAAATGAAAATTCTATCATAATTTGCTCTCGTGTCATTCCAAACCCCACTGACTTCCTTTTTTGCACATAATTGAATGAATATCCAGTTGGGTGAATTTAGTGCAGTACTGAGACAGACCACTCACTTATTCTATTAGTTTTATCTGAAAAAAGACCTGACCTTTCAAAAATAACCTCCTTTAGCTGTAGATAAGTGTGTATGCGTGTTATATTCAACTAGACTGCTAAGAGAACCATTTTTTTCCCTTTTGTGTGTTTACACATACATTTTTTTCCCAAATAAAACACTTTTTCCCATTGTCTCTCTTATTTTCACCCTCTCTGTCTTATTCTGAGATAAGTCAATGATAGTCTCAGATTATACATCAAACATGATTCCTCCTTTCCTGTGATTGATCATTCCATACTAATCCAGTAATTCCCTTTCCACAGAGAGAAAAAAGGAGCCGATCTCAGAGAGGAAAGGGTGATAAACTGAAAAAATTGGTTTACAGACATTAGTGAAAGAGAGGTGAATAGGTACAAACACAGAAAAGTGAGCAAGAATGAAAAAGTGCCATTTTAAGGTGCAGATTCATAAACACAGAAGCTGAATACACTCACATCCATGCTGGCTTTATTCCCACACTACCATACAAATGTGATAGTGTCAGAGAAACATTAAACTGTATCTCTTATGCCATATTTTTCATTTTTCTCTTTTATAGTCTTTTTTTCTCCTTTTGTAGCATATAAGTCATTATTTTTACATGCTGGTTAAATCCAGACATCTGTTTTGAGTGTCTTTTAGACAATGCTTCCTGCCCTTGTGATGTAATCAGACTCTCTGCCAATCACAGATTAAACACTGATCCCCTAATCACAATGTGATGTGGAAAACCCAAAAGCTGGTTTAAGCTTATCGGATCACATCTCATACAGGTCACACCTGTGTGTGTGGGTTTCCACACAGTAATTTGTAGGCTTATTGTGTGTGTATGTATGTGTGAATGACATACAATGACCCCAAAAGAGGATTTTTATCTAAGCCACATTTAACTATTTATGAATGTCATTGCATCGCACAATTTCAATCCATCTGGCATTTTTCTAACAAAAGAGCACACTTTAACCTTTTACAGTATGTGAAGTTTATTAGGTTTTAAATGTTACAGACAATATATGATATATGAAAATATGATAGTTTCTGATTGTGGATTATGTAAATAGTTAACGGAATGAACTACGCTAGAGTTTAATACTATCTGTGAGGTCCCGTAAATATGAGCTGGAACTCATGTCATAAATTTTTTTTTTTTTTTATATAAAATACTTGCAAAAATGGCTTAAAATACAAAATTAGTTCTAAGAAAAAGTATAGCATCATTTGCTTGGTTTAATATTTCATTATGTAATGCAATGAAATCATGAATTATAAGACTTAAATTTTAGTGAAGAACATTTCATCCTTTTTCGAACATTTTAGTGAAGAAATTGAATACATCAAGAACTGTAGCGGCTACTTTAACTCCCCTGAGGTGGCTATTCTGGCAAATGAACACACATAGCTGTGTTAGGTTTTTTGAGACAGACGCATTGACTCTCTCATTGATAGATTGACAGACGCATTGATCTCCCAATGGCTGGTGGGCATTCAGAACCTGAGGCTCCAGACCATTACATCACCCCAATAATCTGCTCCTTGTGTAGTGTGTGAGTGTTTGTCCTGTAGTGGACTAGTTTCAGTACTCTGAAGTAAAGCTTGGTAAGGCTACAGCTTCTACAAAGGAAATACAGTGCACGCGTGTGTGTGTGTGTGTGTGTGTCCAGCCTAATATGATACGTAATTTTATAATACAATCAAAGTCAACTTTATTGTCAAATAGCTGTTTCGGCCCACATTGACCTTATGCAGGAACCCAGAAAGCAAACAGAAATTTTCAGTATAGTCACCCTGACTTGAGTTAACTTGATCTGAAATTCTTTAATGCACTTCACTAGTTCTTAGCATCCATCAGTGGTTATTTGTTCCATTGCAAGTCATTTAAGCCTTAAAGTTGAGGCCAGACCATTGATTCTGGAGTTAATTCACAATAAATACTAAAAAAAGCTTTAGTTTAAGTCAAGGTGGGGGTTTAATTCCAATCAGGCCCAAGTAATGTATAAATGAGAAAGTATAAATGTTTGTTTTGTTTTAAATTGTGTTGCTTTCAAACAAGAAAAAAAGATTTACAAAATCACACATCTTACTATAAACTTTACCTTCTAAACTTTATGCTTTCTGGATTCTTGCAATAAATGTAAAGACTGATTAATCTTTAAAATGCAGTTTTGTTGGATGCAGCCATTAATAAAAACTAGAACAAAGAATTTCACTCCACACAAATGCAGAATTTTAACTGCAGAGGCTTGGGTCGTCTGAATATTTAATGAATGAAATAAACTCAAAACGTTAATAATGCATAATGTTATTATTGCCTTAATATTTCAATCGCATTGACTGAGGATATGAAAAGGTGCAACGCATTAAATGGCAGACAGCAACTCACAAATTGCTGTGTCCCAAGCAAACCTAACAGAGATCTCCTGAAACAACAGCAAATCATTTCTCACTTCCTGAACCATATGCTATAATAGGATATCAATTTCATAAAGGTTCTGTACAACAGAACAACAGAGACAGCAAACACCACTGCGGTGCCCTTAGCTGCTGTAATCCTCAGCCAGGGACTTTAATTAAAAGAGACTCTTTAATTAGTCCAGTCTGCAGCGACTGACATTTTGGGTGCAGTTTGTCATTTGCAGTGAAATGGCAGGGCCGTGACATAAAGACCACAGGGCGAGATTCACAGATCACTGCACTGTAAGAACCATACTGGATCAATTACTGTAAACACCAGGGTGTGAACAGGTTAATATTGGATGAGGTGAGGTGATCTGAAGTCTTTTGATTGTGTAAATAAATGATGCATTAGACAGATGCCTCAGCTCAGAGATTTTTGGTGTTTTGGTGCTTTTCTTCTGAATAGTAGAGAGACTACAATATAACAAGCAGTTTGGGAAAAGTTTTACAATGCAAAATCCAAACCCAGACATGTACACAGGGTTTGTGCTTGTGAGAAAACCTGTAATAGTTTGAGATGTTTATTTATTTCTTTATTTACTTACCTTGCCAATATACAACACCTTAAAGTAAATATGATACCATGACAATATTCTTACCATTGTGCTACTATTGCAAAGTAATTGCTTTATAAGATATAGTCTATGTAAACAATAACAAAATGTGGCAACTTTAATAACCATCAGCTACAGTGATACACACAGAAATGGTAAAGTGTTTATAGCTGTGCTTTATCATGAATAAACACCATCCCTCGACCAATCAGCACCAAGAATAGGCACATCTGTTATAAACTGTCATATCACCTAGCCCTTCTAAATACAATTACCATAAATTCCTAAGCCCTGTCACGGCTTGGAGAGAGATTGTTTTGATCCTGAAATCTGTTAAATGACAGAAACAGAGGGAAGGAGGGTGGCCCACCTCAGTTGTCACTTGTTTTCTCCCTGTCTGTCTCTCTCCTTCACTGTCTCTGCTTACAGCACAGTTAGACAGTGATGGTCAACCCCTGTTTGACCTTCACCACCTGCCTCCCTTAAATCTGAGGAAAAAAAGATATCACCGCAGCGTGATTGTATGTGTGTGCGTGCATGTGTAATTTTAACTCTGACAGCAATTTCTGCCTCAGTTCTGTGTAGGCAGGGTTGATCTCCCAGGAGCCTCCAGGGCAGTTACAGGGTGATTGTGACAGAGAAACAAGCAGAACCTTACAGGTGATTGACGGCTGTCGCCCTGTACCGGCTAAACCTTGTTTCTTTCTTTTACTCATTTCAATAAATTATGAATCATTTGCACCAGATAGTCTAATGACCAGGATGAACAACCAGCTTGTTTTAAAAGCAAACTGATGTGCAGTTTACACCCTTATGACATGAAAATTGCTCTGACAGACTCCACAAAAGGCGTTTAGAAAGGGAGTTTAGTTTCTAAAGTTGTTACAAGGCAAGAAGGCAGAGAGCGATGCAATTTGCCTGGTAATAGGCTTTAAACTTTGTCTTCAATGCATCAACCAAATTAGAACAATTATCAGATTTGAAAACATGCCATTTACCCAGAGGGATTACAGATAATGCAGAAGAACAGAATGAGACCCTTGAGTGTTGTTTATCTGATGATAATGCGCTGAGTGCCTTTTTACGCCACAGAAAACACACAATCTCTCACCCACACACAAACATTTAGCACCTCACTTTCAGAAGTGTCAGAAATTTGACAGACTAATTATATGGGCTTATTTGAGCCATTTTATTCTGCACACGTCTACATTGATAACCTGCGGACCTTTGCTTTGAATTGGTTTATATTTAAAATCAGTTTGACACTTGATGTTTTGTTGAGTCTGAACTCAGATTAATTTGTTCCTGCTGGCACATTTTCAAGTGCTTTAGCCAACATCAATACATAATTGATCCTGTTTCTGATTTTAGGGTTAGTGTTAAATGTGAATGTATATGTAAGGTTTAAATTTAATGAAGAAGAATCACAAGAATTTCATGCATACTACCACAATTTTCCCACTTCTCAGGTTCTTAAAATTCTATTTAAATATGTGGATTTGTGTATATGGAAAGTGTCTAAGACAATTTGGAGTTGCTTAGTAAATGATCGTGTTAGCTAATGCAACCAATGCTAATAAATGGGGCATTTTTTACCAATGATATTATGCTTGTCAGCTGTGAGCTGTTTTATTAAAGTGTTTGTTCATATGCCTCTCTGCTATAACATGATGTACTATGAATAAAAAATTCACTCTTATCAAGGGATTACTTTAAAGTAGAGCCCTAAAATCACAGAGTATATCAGCTTTTTTAAAAGCTCATTGTTTGAGGCACCTACTCTGGAACTAGTAGGGTCGTGAAATTACAATTTGAGTTTACTTCTTAGTGGAAAATAGCTTTTTAATAAGCAGAAGACGTAAGCAAAGATGCAACATACTCATCTTATTCTAGAAGCTTCTAATCTCTTCTAAAACTTCAGTTTTATCTTCATTTTTTTGTTGTATGTTTATGTATTATTATTTTATGTGTGTCAGGTGATTCAGCGCAGGGAGGATGGATCGGTGAACTTCTTCAGGGAGTGGGACTCTTACAGAGAAGGATTCGGAAAAATCACTGGAGAGCACTGGCTCGGTAAGTGTGTGTGTGTTCTTGTTTTCCAACCAAATGTCCAAAGAATATTGGTAAAGACACACACACCTACATTGTGCGTTCCAGTCAGTGAGGGAAATTAATTTGATTATTAATATTGATTATTAAACATACTAAACAATGATTTTCTTAAAATGTAAAAATGCAAGTTTTATGTGAGGGTTAGGGTGAGGAAATGTCTATGGAAAACCATTATGTGTATGGAAAGTCCCCACAAGGAATAGATACCTAACGTGTGTGTATTTGTGTGGTTTTATGTGTGTAACAAACAGCGTGTGAGCAAAAAGGATGACATTTTTCAAGATTATCTGTGTAAAAACCTGCCAGCACCTGCACGCTCTCTCCACCACGTACAGCCAGACAATTACACCTTCTTCTAAGTGTTTCCACACATCTGTAAACTGCAATTTAAGTAGGAATGCAGACCTGGCCCTCAGACCTTGTTACCATGGAATCCAGCCCAGTGCTGAATCAGAACATCAACAGCAATTCAGAGAATGCAGCTCACAGTAGTGGGTATGCTTTGGAAATACACAAACTAAACCTGCATGCTCATTATTAATGACAGTGTTTCCTGATAGGCCGACCACAGGCAGAAAGGATGGACAAACCCCAGGGCTGTGCCTTAATCCACAGCTGTAATCCTTCTGTGACTGCATTGCTAGTCTAGAAAGTACATTTCACTACTTTGGTGATAAATAAACTTGAAACCCAAATGCTTTGACTACTTCTCTGCTTTTGGTGGTGATGGTAGTGAGAACAGAGTGTGGGGGTTCTAATCTGATCTGAGACAGACTAAATTAGAGCATTATACAGTATTTCTGCCTGATCAGAGAACGAACAGCAGCACTCGTTCCCTTTGCTTCTCTTCCTCTTCATGCAGCAAGCAGGAATCAAATCAACAAGAAAGCCCAAATTACCATGTTTACCATTTTTGTGAGCCAAAATGGCTTTTGACAGCCAATGCGCTATAATCAAGCTCTTAACCTGCAGAGAGGTTTAAACTGAAATCATTTATTGTGTGTGCGGGTGTTTTGTTTCTCGGTGTGCATAATGAGATGAGCTGAGGCGACTGGCTCGCCGGTCTCTGCAAATATACACGTGAGAGAAGATGTAGGAAATTGAAAGGACACAAAAATGAAACCAAACTTTGAATTGGATGCAAACTTGTGGAGTCACAAAATGGCGGAAATGTGGGCAGGATGACAGATGGATGTGACATCAGCGACCTATGAGAACGCAGATGAAGATACAGTCGACAGTTGTTTTGTCACTATTGTTGTGCTAGTGTAGCCAAGTGAGGCTCCTGTGCTCTAGGGCATACTTACAAATGAAAATAAATTCTCTTTGTCTTTTCTATGCTAAATAGATTTAAATCAAAGTGATGAACAGTGTGGTTTAGTCAAGTGAGAACTTTCCAACTCTTTTCTTCCCGCTCACTCTTTCAGTTGACACAATAACCTGTTTTTCTGTGTGCTGTGTTGCAGATAGATGGAGGTCATTGCGTTTTCTATAGAGTTTGCTGTTGTGTTCCGTCCCCACTGGCTGAGAGTAGCATGCGATATTACAGCGTGATGTGCCTCTTTCTGTCTCACACAGCTGAGAGTTAGATAAAGCTTACATCATGTTCCTTTAAACCAATCAAATTCCCAAGTGACTCAATTTTTCTTCCTTACCCTTGACCCCCCAAACCATCAAACACTTGTGGGCTCATGAGAGTTACGGTGATGGCAAAAACTGTCCTTGTTGGATGAATCAGGGCTGATTTTGTGATATAGAGCAGTTGAGTTTTGGAAAACAGTGTGCTCTGTTGCAGTTTGAGTCTGCAATCTGTGCCAAACAAGAAAACTGCTTGCGTTCAAAAGTAGAGGTCTGGCGATATTTCAGAAGCTGACTTTTATACATTTATTGATTTTCTTTTTTTTCACATTTATTGCAGCATGTTCTTTCTAAAGATTGAGTTAAATACGCATCGGACGTTGCTTTGCAGTACCTCGGGTGCACTGATTTCATGAGGAATTATGAAACATCCAATGAAATTGCTTAAAGATTACAGTGTTCCTTTTTGTGCTATTTCCTGAACACAGAAATATCGGCTTTCGTGATTGGCCGCTTGCTTTTGCTAATTTGTAGAAGATAGTAATAGAGGGCAGGGACATTCGTATGTGTTCTATTCATTCACAAACTTAAATATGACCTATGTGCAAGATGAGTCATCAGTATGACTGGTTTTGTTATCCTGGAAGTGATAACAAACTGTAGGATTACAGTAGAACATGACTGCAAAGCTCATGATAATTTCAACTTCATGGCGTTCCAAAGCCTCAGATAATTAAAAAGTTTTAGATGTTTAAATCATTTACATGTAATATCAGATTAAGTTTCTCAGAGTACCGTAACTATCATAGATTAGTTTCTGGTTATACATCATATATAGCCAGAAACATTTCCTACCTATTTATACGTTGCTTGACTCCTGAGTCTGTTTGTGGAACATAATGTCAAGTAAAGCCAGACAAAGGGCAACCCACATATCTGAACTTAAGAAGCTGTTTTGCATCTATTTCTGATCCTGTTTGCTGTTGTCTTGACTCTCAAAACTAAAGAGTGTTGAATAGTGGAAGAAACTCTGTGGCTCACTTGTGTTGTGTATTTGGAAAGAGAACATCTAATTTTATCAAATTGCTGCAGTTGACTGTCGTTGAATACAAGTGTGTTATTATAGCTCAATGGAAAACGCAGGACTCTGTTCTATGGTCTGTCTAATAAAAGTTCTCTCTGAAAAGGAGCCAGAGTTAGTACATCCCTGCTAATATGACCAGCTTACATCAGCAATATCTCTGTTCTAGTTAGTGCTGAACCAGCAAGTGGGCCAACAGCAGTTGGACCGACTGATTCACACGGGCGCGTCCAACGTGCTTTTGTTTACCAACTTATACATTTACTGCGTTTATGCTGCCAAAAAACAGTATTAAACTCCACATATAATGTATCGTTATAAAGGTCAAAGGGTTTAGCTTTATCATCTAAGCAATGTTTCTTGAAATAAATGCGCTAGCAACGCTAATGGAATAATTTGTGTGAGAATGCAAATTGCAGCATGTACATTTATAACAGCACATCATGCGTTTATTATGAAACTGCACGTCGGCTCTGAATCTGTCGGACTCACGCTGTTGAATGGTATCAAAACATAACATCCATTTGCACATTCATTCCAAGAACAAGAAATATTGAAGCATTCTCTGTGTATATCAGATTTTGCCCATCATCATTGTTTAATGTATGCACGTATCTCAGTATTTCTGTTGTAAAACTGTGTGACATCTCATTCTTTAGCAATCGTGTAAACTGAGCCCACACACGCATGATTCATATCTCACAAATAGGTGAATAGTTCAGTCTTCGCAACTTTATTTTGCAGTGAGTTGTGCACCTGTTAACAATGTTGTTCTAGTACCTTATAGTACTGTTTTTCCGTCACAATTATTCACATTTATATTAGCACACTATGTTGGTATTTATGTAAATAATGAGGACAAATGCATGTTATTTAAAGCAGATTGATGTTTTAAATGATGTGTGTATTGCCCATTACTGCAGCCATTTGACCTGATGGTTAGCTATAGTAACAGAACATAGCCATCAGTAATTATTTCATCTTGTACTTAGTTGTACATAATAGTTGTTTGGGTTTTTGTTCTGAACTATAAAGCTTTCTTAAAGCTTGCTTAAATTAGCTCTCGTAATTTGTTTACAAATGGGCATTTTGGAGCATCCCTCTAGCCATTTTTGTTTCATTCTTTCATTCATTTTATGTGTCTCACAGCAACAGAAAAACTGTAGTCTGAAAGCAATAATTCTAACTGTTATTTTGTTTTACCACTAAAAGAAGGTCCTGTAAGTTTTTCTTTAGCATGTCACATTTTGAAAGTAGCCAGTTTAATGACCACTTTTTAAAAATGGACCAACTAGTCCACACTGACTAATTAAAAAGACACTAAAACCACAGTCAACAGACTGGTTGGGAAACCTAAAACCAGCCAACCAGTTTAAGCAAGTTGAAGGTTTTATTAGCAGTGCTGGTGATGAGCTATATTAGCTTTCAGGTTAGTACAACAAATAGGGGTCACCTAGTCAGTTTTTTTATTCTTTTTCATTTCTTTAGTTAGAAATATGATATGGTCAATATAAATGTGCGTGTGGGGGGAACGTTAAATAGAAAATCAAACAGTTTCATTTTTCTGTTTGATTTCTTGTTCATTCTTTTTAAGAACTAAAGGATCCAGTGAGTCATTAAAAAGAGAGAAAGCACAGAAAATAGGGAAGTCTGTCAATAGCTCTTTAATCCATGTAGCAATTTATATAAAGCAAAAAGAGATTTTTAAGAATTGTTTCTTGATTATTTAGTGTGTGTGTGCAGTCTGTGATTTTGCCTCACAGACTGCCATTAAAGACAAAAGTATTCACTCTATAAATCAGTATTAGGTCTATAAATCAGACAGTCTCATGTCTCTTAGTAGCTTTACTTTACTTTAATTCATGCTGGTTTTGCACAATTGTTTTGTGTGTGTATTTGAGTTCCTGGATCACCAGATGTCAGGAAATAAGGAAAATGGAGAGAAAATCCTTCATTCACTGTTTTTCCATACTATATATACTGTGTAGCAGGAACTATTTGTGTATACTTGCGTATATGAGTCTTGATTTATTATTTATATATATGACTGTATATATGACAGATACTTGTGTGTACTTGGATGTTTGGGTCACAAGAAATAATATCTGCTTATGTTGCTTGTCATATATGTATATACACATATATGATATATAAATGTGAATAGAATAATATATATAATAATAGTAGAATACACTTGATACAGATCTGCTACAGGCAGACAGGTTTATTTCTTTATTGTCAGATAATATAATGTGTCAAAACATTCTTTACATTCACAGCCTGAGAGAACAATTGAAGTGAAGTGAGAGTTTCTGCCTCTTTTGTGGTGATGGAGCGCCAGGCTGAGCTCTGGTGAAGCAGGGGTCCTGTCTGAATGTCAGATGTTTCATAAACAGCGTTTCAGCCCGGGCTAATGATGGCAAACTGCAGTAATCTCTGCCAAACACTGGCTGCTCCAGCAGCTTTGTGCTGCAGAGTGTGTAGGTGGTTCATTAGCGCTTTTAAACATACAATAAAATGCTGATAACTCAGAAATCTGCTCATTTCCTAAACCTGGCAGTGAAAAAATCCTAGGTGGGTTTTTAAAAGGGGGATTTAAACTGTGTCTTAAAAGGAGCAACATGCAATTTCTGCCTTTTTGAAATGTGTTACAGTTACATTCGTTGATTAACAAATACATTTTATGTAACATGGCTGTGTTTTTAAGGTTTAAGGTATTTAAGGTATGACACTTTTCATGATTTACACACTCAGTTTCTGATTAATTTGTCAACAGGACAACTTCAAATTGTTTTGTATTCATTTATGAAGATATTTATTGCAAGTATGTCACCCTCAGGTACAAATGCTGTCACAGTTCTGTTTCTGAGTACAACAGCATGTGCACAGGGTCTTAAAATTAGCATCCTTGAGGAAAAAAAACTATTTATCTTCAAAGAATGGCATATTATTGCCAGCACCAGTGCCCAAGATGGGAATTATTGATAGCTGCATGAGGCTATTATACCCATCAAAAGCTGAACTGCTGTTCACCAAAAGATCATTTTACACAGACCATTTGCAATTAATTTCTATATTACCGTTCTGTTGAATCTGTGTGTTTGCATAGCAGAAATACATGATAGCAGTTTAATTCAATAATTCAATTAAATTATAGCCTAAACTGTAGGATAGCTGTATACTTTTTTGTTGTTTTTTTTTATTTTACCACTAAAAGCAAGGAGACTGTGTTCCTGTCTCATAAGCTTTTCATTTGTTACAAAACCCAAATTGTGTAAAATGGACTGTTGTTTTATTTATGGTTTTCAGGCTTTAAACAGAGAGCTGAAATCAGGTCTTAACAGAATCCGGTTTCAAACATACATCCTGTGAGCAGTTAGCTATTTTATTATGCATATTTATTAGTCACAGCTCCAACTGAAACCCTTTAAACTCCTTTATTTCTCCAAAGCATTTTGAAACAGCTCTGTGCACATTTAAGAGAAGCTTCATCATGGGCAGCATTATCTATTGACATTTATCATATTCAGTACAAATCAGATTGAATCAGATTGAATAACCAGCGTGTTAAACTGAAATCGACTAACACTGGAGAGAAGATATGACAGAGAAGATGAGAGATCATTATCTCTTCCTATTTAGACGTTTAGACATCCCCCCATCACTCCCCCTTTCTCTTTCTCAGCACTTTCTCTTTTATTTCTCTCCCTTCTGCTTGTAAGTTCTCACACTCTTGGATCAATTATACAAACAGGAATTATGACGAGCTAACAAAGAGCATCTATTTTCTGTGCAGACTCACAATTTGCCCCTCCATAATTCTTTCTAACACACACACTCATACACACTCACAGACTAAAGCACAAGGGGTGCACTTTCCATAATGCACTGGCTCACACTGTCTATGGGTGTCATTGGAGTTTAATATTGCTAAGAAATATGATACGCATAAAAAGGTGGAGAATGAAAGAGGAAGAGAGAGGGTGTTGAGATGAAAGATATTTAGAGAGTGAGTGAGTGCATTCATTTCATTCCAGTGCCACTAAGGTGAAGGTAAAGTCATGCATACACTTCCAAGGTGTGTGTGTGTCTGTGTGTGTGTCTTTGTGTGTATGTTGAAAGTAAAGTACCTCTTTAAGTAAAAGTTATGCAAAGATGGATTCTATACAATCAGTCAAGCTCATTCAAGGTCTGATGATGCAGAAATTATGTACCACCTTTTTTTACCACCAAATTTAGGACCACCTTTTCATCAGAAATAGGCATCTCACCATTTTGGAACAGAGCTCTGGTATTTCCTGAATGACAGGTGTGTTCTGTTGCAATAAGAGCTTTTGTTGGAGTTCTTTATTCACAGATCCCATATGGGCCTGGTCACCACTGCTAAACCACAGCTCTACAACCTTTGATTCTGCAAATATGACCCGTGAAATTATCACCATGAAGTGTCTGCAGTTTCATGTTCACTCATCTGTTGCTATGGTCACGGGGCTGAAGAGCATGTAACAGGCAGCAAGCATACAGTTTGGTTGTTTTATACCCCTTATAAAGATGTTTATTTTAAAACCCATGAAAATAGTCTTTCTGCAGACTGATAGGATTATTTTTCAAAAATGTATACTGTAAATAACCTTAAAGTTAAACTAAGACAGTTTATATTATTGTTATGTAATGTAATCGTTACAGGTTTTTTATGCCACAAACTGGATTTAGACCAAACTGGATTTCTGTTGCTAGTCAGAAAAGAGGATAATCAGTTTTAAATCAAACATACAATCTCTTACTCTGTCTGGATACACTGAGGTGTGACTCATTTCTCTCTCTTTCTCTGCACACTGCATTTGAATATCTGTACACATGTGACACATACTGCATGTCAGGAACTGAGTTAGCGACTACACAGCTGTTTTCTCAGGTCTGTCACTTTTTCTCACTTGCTCCTCAAGCTCAGGTTTTCCATCTGTAACTGGATTCTGGAACACGGTGAAAATAGGTGACAGTTTCATCCACACTGATTCAGAGCTGCTGCTGAACCCTTGGGCATCTGTTCCAATGTCTTCATCCGTTTCGGCTTCTCATACACAGCTAAAACTGCACCGCTAACTGATGCCATACGGTGCACTGTCTACATTGTTTGAACACTGTATAGTTACTGTAAAGATAACTAGGCTGGGCACAGTTTGCAGGTGCAGTTTTCCAGTTCATCATTGTTGAAGATGCAGCAGACTTTTGGGAACTATACTGAGAAATTAGTATTGAAACTTGTGTACATGACTTCACCTCTAAAAACCAGAAAGTGGTGGTTATTTACAGTGCAGCTACACAGCATATCTGATATATGCCTAGTTCTTTCACTTCTCTCTATCATTTCATTATTAGGTAAATTTGTCCCTGAAACTCTTTTTCACAAAAATGACTACATAATAAGTTTAACTTTTGGTTGTGAAAAATACAAAAGCATTAACTATTTTACAGACTCACAATTATCCCGGTAACCCCATTTCTTTAAAGTCAATAGCTCTACACATTTGTTTTAATGTCTTCACAGAACTGTTGTCCGATCTGAGCTGTGTGTGTGTATGCTGCTCAAAATCATGAATCCCTAATTCCTGTCTACACGTTTGTGTTTCTTTGTGTGTGTATAATTCACTTGCATGCGTGTGTATGGTATGTGTGAGCTCACACAAAATGTGTTTTTCCTCCAAGCTTCTCCCTTTGAAGTTTGTGGGAGATCTTTTCCTTTCTTCTGTTGTCCTGATGGGAGAGAGTGAGTGTAGACAGGTATTTAAAGGTAACCTCTCCTGCCCTCTCCTCTGCCCTCCATCCATTCATATCTCTCCATCCCCCCTCCACCCGATACACACTTCACATTCCACCTTTTTTCTTTCCCTCTTGTATTTCCTTTTCAGCACAGAGTTATATAGAGAGAAAAAGCATGATGAATATTTTAACTTCAGAAATAGACAGAAAGAGAAAAAGCCGGTGTAATGATTGAAACGCTATGTCTGTTTCTTTCAGTAAAAAACATGTGAATGTGGAAGAATGACTCAGGGGATATTTATAAACTCTCAGTGCATGCCCCCTAAAACATACTTTTCAAATCTAAGCAAATAAATCATTAATATTTGAAGTTTTTACTGTGGCAAAAAGAAAAATATAGCTGTGCACTATGTATGATATGTTAATGAGCCAGACGATTGTATCACTCTAATTAGGTACAAATTGAAGACTTTTGGGATGTAGTACCAGTTTTAATCCTGTTACGTTTTGTATCAGGTTAATGTTATGTGACATTTTCTAACTGCATGATACTCAATGATAAATGACACATTTGAAGCTCAACGACTCAGAATATATATTTATTTGTAATCTATTTTGTGTGCATATGCTAAAACTCCCCTGCTGGTGTGTATATACTCTCCTCCCATGTGTTTGTTAACTTATTACACTGTTTTTTTATCTTATGGTTTTACTAGGGTCAAATTGATCCCAAACAGAAGTAATGTTTGACTACCAGACACAAACCAGTGCTTGCAGGAGCTCAATAATATTGGTGTTCTGGGTTTTGAACTTTATTAGGAGAATTTAAAGGAAAACTGAGTAGAATTATTTTTTTTCATAAAATCACAGCAAACACAAGGGTAGAGAGGATAACAATTTAACAATTTGTGTGATTGTGTGTGTGTGAGTGTGTGAGTGAGAGAGAGAGAGAGAGAGAGAGAGAGAGAGAGAGAGAGAGAGTGGATTTTAACAAGAAAGGATGTATTAATATTTCCTGTGTGTCTTAATACAAGCATTCATTGTACAGTCTTTGTAAAGTGTTTGGCTTTGTAAAGCCATTGTAAAGTGCGTTGGTGTGTGTATGGTGACCAAAGGGAGCTTTAAGATAGATTGTTCTGACCCAATTTTTTCTGCATAATTGCAGAAATACAGTATGTCATTTTAAGAGTGGTATGTATCACAGGTGTGCGGTAAGAGTGTGTGCCTGTAGGTTTGTTGTATACCGCTCTCTTAAGTTTGTGCTCAACACACACATCCACACACATCCACTCAACACACATCTGCCTCAACATATCACTGGCTGTTTATATTTACAGCTAAACAGGAAGCCCAAGCTTCAGTGTTTTGACTGTGCATATCACAATAGCAAGGTAACTGAAGTTTATTCTGTAGATGAGGGGGAGACAGAGAGAGAGAGAGATAGAAAAAACTGTTTTGATTGTTTCCAAAACTTTCAGAAAAAAAACACTTTTTTAATTACTAATTGAAACATTTGTATAATGTTTTTACAACCTGTTATTGTAAGATGAATTAATACTGACATAATTTCAGCACATCACCACATGATGTCATTATAAGCAGTCCAAGGGTGGATGTTATGCTATGATTAGAAATTAGACAGCCAATAATAGGATGTTTTTTACCTTCATTGGCTGTTGTACAGTGAAAATGCCTAAATGTATATGATATATTTACTACATAAATCAAAACACAGTTAAACCTACTCTGATATGACATTCTTTCATTGTAATCTCTGCTTTAGTTTATTTGACATAATCAAGGAACAAGGTTCACCTGGAATTCAGTAACACTCTGACTTGCATCACCTCACGCTAGATAATTGAGCAATCAGTATGATAATTCCATACAAAATGCAGCTTAGATCTCGGTTTTAAAATATCTTCACAATAATGTTTAATTAAAATTGGAGCACACCTGAGTTTTATGCACTCAGACTTGTGTGCCCTGGTCCTCTTTCAGAAGAAAGGGATGGACGCAAACTCTCTCAATGTTTAATTATTCCAAACAAGCCTCAGGGAGTCTCAGGGGTCTTAATTAAGTCTGAATTAAA
The DNA here is from genome assembly GCA_036877545.1 of Yasuhikotakia modesta. NCBI lineage: Eukaryota > Metazoa > Chordata > Actinopteri > Cypriniformes > Botiidae > Yasuhikotakia > Yasuhikotakia modesta. The sequence continues at coordinate 78,659 of JBAJNP010000555.1, forward strand.
GTTATGTAAATTACATGTGAAAGCAGCAAGTTTCTTCCTCTTTTCAAAAATACATTATTTTTAGATCATTTTTCTTGAATGGGAAAGAGAGACAAGCACTCTTGTAAGTCTGTGTGCTCTCATGTCAACCAGCCTTTGAGTGTTTCTGTACCATTTATGCGTCTGTGTTGTCAGATTTTCACATTCCTTTTTCTCCCTTTTTTGTGTTTTTTGCTGTCTTATTTCTATTCAGTTTTACTTGACAATATGTGCTTATTGCCTCTACAACGATATATGAGATATTGCAAATATAAGAAATATTGGCTTGAATTAAAGTCTGAAAATCATATTAACATGATATTGTTGTGTTGTTTGTTTTCTTTTGTTTTGAAGTCAAAATATAGATATATGTAAGACTTGCATGCATTTAACAATACCCCAGAATGCCGGTAAAGATGTTTACATGTTAGCAAAAATAGGCTAATAGGCAAACATCTACATGTGCTGATCTGATTTTGCATGAAATGTTTTCGACCTCTTACATAATAAACGCATACAATTTAAGCTGTTAGCGTGTCATGTTGTCAGGTTATTAGGTGTAAAATTGTGCGTGTGAGCGCATTTATTGTGTCCCACTCATCACATTAGATGTGATAGCTCTGTCTTTGTATGTGGGAATGATGCAGCAAGGCTTTTCCTGTCTGGAGCTTATGGATCTATGGCTGATTTATAAAACAACAAAACTTGACAAGAGTGAATCTCCCTCAGGTCTTGAATATTTCCTGTGTAACTCCAAAGATTCATACACAGCCGCTGCATATTAAAGTGCGCACCTGCTCTGCATAACAAAAAGATGTTTGAGAATCCCTTTATTATGTTGCTTTATATGCAAGAGTGAGAACAAACCACACACACACAAAACTCTTAATCCAATTACACTTTCTACAGTTGAGCTGGAGTGACAATGAAATTAAATGAATTTCCCTTTCTCTCCTCAGGTCTGAAACATATCCACGCTCTGTCTATTCAAGGGAACTATGAACTGCGTATAGACCTTGAGGACTTTGAGAACAGCACGGCGTTTGCCCAGTATGGTGTGTTTGGAGTTGGTTTGTTCTCTGTTGATCCAGAAGATGACGGTTACCCCCTAACGGTCGCTGATTACACCGGCACTGCAGGTACGCTTGCACACTTACATATTAAACACGTACAACACAACCTCTGTCTCTGCGATAACTGTGGGTCAGTGTCGCCAATATCGCGCAATTAGTTTGCCTCATTTAAGCCATGTGCTTTAATATTCAAGTTAAACATTGAAAGACCCGGTATGCAAATGAGTTGATGAGATTTAATCTCTGTGAACAGTAATAAGTGTTTATTCATGTAGATAATTAGTCCATTTCTGTGTTGATGGCACAGACAGTAATCAAAGCATTTAATGCAGTCATTTAGTCATCGCTTCTCACCCGCTAACACAACATACAGTACAGGGTCCAAAAGTCTGGGGCTAATTTGAAACTATGGGGTTTAAATAATAGTTTAAATCTGGGCATAAACAAAGTTTTATGATTTTGAAAAATGTGACGTGGTGTAAAATATAGCAGGAATATTTTAGGTCACTAAACAAATAAACACATTTGGGACATTGATCATGTTAACTCTGTTGTGCTAAATGTCAGATCCGCTTCCTTCCACTGAGGCACACAAAATGCTCTTTGGAACGTTTTCAAATGACACTTGGATAACATGGATCATCAGGTTCTGCACAAACTTGTGGAGTCCATTTTAGCTCAAGTACTTGCTGCCAGTAAAGGAAGCCAAACACATAGTGAACAGTGACACATGATATATATGACACACACACACAAACACACATATATAAACATATTAATAAATTGCTTATATATATATATAGGCATGTCATTCCCTGTATGTGTTTGTATGTGTGTTTATGGTGATTTTGGAAAAGTTTGAAAAATAATGGGGTCCAAAGAGTGCAAGAGTGCATTTCGCTAATATACATGTTTTCTATTTTATAGCATATATATATATATATATATAGCATATATATGATATATATTTTAAAATATATGTTTTCATGTTTAAAATACATGTGTGTGTGTGTATATATATATATATATAAAATAGAAAACGTATATTAGCGAAAACATGTATATTAGTGTATATTATTTTTCAAACTTTTCCAAAATCACCACAAACACACATACAGGGAATGACATGCCTCTAAATCGATTACTACCACTGACTTACACAAACATAAAGCAGACAAATGCCTCTCCACAAACCGACTTGAAAACCTTCAGTGAGCCTCAGTAAACAGACAGACAGACAAGACAGACAGAAAGAGTGTTTGAACCGGAGGACAGGAGCTAAGGCAAGAAGAAACAGAGAATATGGAGAGACATAAAATGGTGCATGAAAGAGCATGAAGGACAGGTGAGGGATCGTGTCTTTACACCAGGTTTATTCAGTCTGGAATTAGATCTCACACACATGCAGTGCTTCTGTCAGTTGAGCAGGTGGTCTCTGCTGGGCAGCGTCTTGCTGCCCTTGAGCTGCTGGGTTCTTGCTTTCTGTCTGACAGTTCTTCTCTAATCACAGCTCTCAGATTAGTATTGTGATTATTTGCATTGGAGCTTGACAGGCAGTTCTGCTCCGGACCGGCTTGGTGGGGTCTAATGCATCTCAAAATTCTGACAGCATCAAGGTGACTCCATATTCGCTCTACCGTGTGAGAACAGACAGCCCCACACATGCATACTACACTAGGCCTGTGCTTTCTGTTCTGTTGGCTTTTTTATTCAGGTTGCACATATCTTTGGGACAGTCGCACATCACCTGAAGGGTTTCTGAGAAGGTAATATTCCCCTGACAAATGAATAGTAATTCCCACGAGTGGATGACCGGAACAGAGGGTATGCAAGGACATGGGTTGATATAATGCACCTAATTCAATGTCAAGGCAGCAATACAAGTATTTTTGTGTAGGCTCTTTGAAACCCTAGTGTGACTAATGGCTTATTTCCATAGCTGCAGACGAAATCTGTCAAGCGTGAATGACGCATTTCCGGGGGGAAATTCAGCGATGGTCTAAGATTGGTTTTTGGGTTTATTGTCTTTGACATTATTGAGTAAAGCTGACTGTGGATCAGAAGATCTGAGATGTTCAAAGACAGGGCCGTTAGAGAAAAGGAACGGGCGCTTATCGCTTTTATTCCTGGTATGAGATCCTCTTTTATGAATCTTCCTTTTTCCTTTAGACTGGAGGAAAGGTTAAACACAAATGGGTTTTGAACAGGACCATAGAATCCCCAAGAGATTTAGAACCTCTGCATTATATCACCTGACATTTACATCCATTGTACTCATCCACAGACAGTACAAGCTCTCTTTCTTCCTCTGTTCCTGCCTCTCTCGCCCTCTTTCTCCGTCTCAATGGAGTGCTGTGTACAGACTTTTACAGCTGTGTTTAGAATATGTTCTCTTTTCTTGTTGAGCTGACAGAAACGGTTTATAGCACAGAAGACACATCACCATTTTACCTTCAAGTTTTGTTGAGAGTCAAGTTACAACACAATTGGTTTGTTTTGGTGCTGACAGAACATTGCACTCCTATGTGAAGCAAGACTTTTTAGCAAAAACCAAGACTTCTTAGCTTCTTAGCTTACTTTTAAACTCTTTTATTTTTAAACTCGCCATTAAAGATAAAATATCCATACTCATTTTTTAAAGCTGTACATTTTCCTGTGTAGGAGATTATCAGGCAGATGTTGAGAATCTTTAGGTATCAGTTTTGCAACCCGCACAACTTGACACATTTGTTCAGCTAATTAACCAGCAGCACCTGCACATTTGTGCCGGTTTGTAAGAGACCTCTTGATGGGGATTATTAAAACACTTTGAGGACATCAAACTGTCATCAATGAGACTGATAAATTCAACACACAGTGAGCGTGTGAGTCATTCCTCCTTTAAATGATGAAAACAGATAAAGTCTCAAAGGATAAGGGGAAAAAAGCATGAGAAATAGAGAACCACTTTTTTAAGCCAGCGTACACTATTGGTGTCTGTATATGCATAAATCATGTTCAAATGAGATAAAATGCTGAAAATGCTATTGTCATTTGTCTGAGCCACAGAGATGAGGCAGGTTTGCTGGTGTAGGCTAGAAACTGTGAGCTCATGGGCACACACTCATTCGTATTCATTGGTGTGTGTTTGTGTGTGAAATGGGCTTTTGTGTGTTTTTAAGCATTTATTAAGAATAATGCAAGTCAGCTCTGTTTCAACTTTAGTAATTTTCTTTTTGTGCTCTTTTTCCTCTGTGTGTGCGTGTGTGTTTGCCTATCAACAGGTGATTCTTTGCTTAAACACAACGGAATGAAATTCACAACCAAGGATCGAGACAACGATCACTCAGAGAACAACTGTGCCTCATTCTACCACGGCGCCTGGTGGTACCGCAACTGTCACACCTCCAACCTGAACGGCCAGTACCTGCGTGGACAGCACACCTCTTACGCCGACGGGATCGAGTGGTCGTCGTGGACCGGATGGCAGTATTCATTAAAATTCACAGAGATGAAGATCCGACCGACGCGCGAGGAGAGAGAAAGCAAATAAATGACAAAATGAAGAAATAGCTCAATGTAAGAGGGTTCAAAAAAATGAGTAAATTCATGTTTAACAAACTTAAATATGGAACTCACGGTATGAAAAACAAGGACAGTTGTTGTTGCACATCTGATTGAAAGCTCATGTTGGTTGCTTAGCACTTTTTATTGTCTGTTTTGTTTATTGATTTAGCAGAAAGTCACAGTGTGTGGCTGCTGTAAGGCCTTCCCTTCATATGACAATCTTTCAATCATGTCTTAATATTCCCTGTACATCCCAGCTATTAGATATCAATCCCTCCCTTCATTGATTCAGCTGTTTTCAGTCACACTTCACACTGTTTTGACAACAATGACAGTGAATCAACCGTTCCATTATCCTCCACGGTTTGGTTAATTAATGATTAGAGGACAAAGTACAACAATGACGTGGTGGAACGTTTCCTAAAGTCAGTCCTTTCTGTTTTACCATGTGCAGTCGCTCCGGTACCGTTTAACTTTAGCCGCCCTTAATATGCTGAGCACACATACCCGGGCCAAATCTCCCCAAATCTTTGTGTTTGAAGTAGGAAGTTAGCTTAAAAGTAGAATGCAGAGGAGCATGTAGAATATGGGTGTGAAGAGGAGTGAAGAGGTTTCTGAGAGAGTTCATCTCCGTGAGAGCAGCTCATCTGTCTGACAGGCCATTAACTAGCATATTGGCCACTTTGTCTGATCGCCATTGCCAAATGATCATCAGCCAAGCTCTTCTTCTCACACATACACAGATGGGGGCCGGTTATGCGCGTATGTGTGCGTGACACAGACAGAGATAAAAGGAAAACTAGATACCATCTTGCCGTCGTGAGAGCGTTTCTGACTCGGCGTGACAGTTTAGTGGCGCTGGAGTGTTCTTAAGGGATCTTTTTATCGGCTCAACATACTCGCTGATTGATTGTGTTTACTTACCAAACGCTCCCTCCAAGACACTCCAACGCACATACCGAGTGTATCAGTTGAGCCCAGGGCGCACACGCACACACAAGTTGTATTGCTGATTTAAATGAGCTACCCGGCCCAGTCTAATTCAAACCAGAATTCAATTCACTTTACGTGTGAACACTGGCTTGTGTATCGGCTCATTTACTGCCTCTGGCTCACTTTCCAAAGGTCAGGTATCTCAGACCTAAATGTTGTGCTTTTTCCAGAATGTTGTTCTGCTTGCCCCTTTTCTTCTCCCTTCACCACTCGCTTTCTCTTTGTTCTTCTGATCTTCTCCTCATTTGTTCCACCTCTGTTTGGTCTCTCACTTCTGAGTTTGTTTTGTTTGTTTCCCCGTGGAAACAGAAAAAGTCAACATGTCATTTAGTGCACTTGTGTCACTCATTGTTCTCACTTTTTTGCTCTTTTCTGTCTTCCTTTCTCTTTTCTCCTCATCTTTCTCTTATTTATCATCCCTCTCACAGCCCAAATATCTTTCAGCCCTTTTTGATTAATATCCATTTTCATCACAGTGACAATTTCTTTGTATGTCCTTAAAATGGTGTGAATTTAACTTCAGAATGGAGAAATTAACCTTGTTACTATAACACGATTAACACCCTAACCAACATCTGTTTCCTATTTAATGTCATTTTGTTTTTTGTGTGCAAAGATGAAGAGAAGTTTTCATTCTGACTTGTGTATGGTCTGCAAGTATGAACACTGACTCCTTCATCTTACTTTATGTTAGCAGTTGTTAAAGTTTACCAAGAGCTTTAAGATATATGTAGATTTCATGTACAGCGTGTATGTTTTAGAGACTTTTAGCGCATGTGAAATGTTTTTTTATGGGAAATTGACAAAAGCACACAAATGATATGATGTGAAAAATCAGAAAGAACAAAACAGGTGAAATCTGTTGACAATGATAGAATGTCTCTGCTGTCATGTGACCAGGTTCTAATGAGCTGTTGTCATGTGACTGGACTCTGTTTAAGTTGTAATCTACCAGACGTGAAGCTAAAGAACATTTAAAGCTACAACCGTGAATAACGAGCACATAACTAGAGAAAATATAAGGGAATACGGCTGTAAAAGCAACATCAGAGGAAGCTGCCGCGACACTTAAATGGACACTTGAAGGCAGACCGAGTGCTTGTCTGTGCACCATCGCTCCTTGTGTCTCTGGAGTGCCATCTCAGCTGTACTGCTTCAACTGCAAAGTTGCCTCTATCGTTTTGTCTTCGTTTAGTCTCTCCCTCGTTTTTTCTGCTTTTTCCTCCCGTCTCATTCTCCCAGCTGTGATTTTTGTCTCTTTCTGTGGAATTACATGGCAATCAGTCGCTTTTCTGTATGTCATCGTTTGCTTCAAAGTTAACCATGTCTGCCTGTTCGGCTGTCAATAACGTTTCTTCGGTGTGTTGCCATAGCAACGATCCTCTGAACAAAAGCTAACAGACTAATGGAAGAAGGAAGGAAAAAGATGCTAAATGATATAACAGTGTCATGAAATTGAGAAAGGACAAAAAGGCTAGAGGAACCCAAGAGTGCACATTATAACAGAAAAGATCATTTGTAATTAAAAGGTTCTGTCAGAATGTGTGTGTGTGTGTGTGGAAATGTGTGTGTGTGAGAGAGAAAGAGAAAGTGAATGAAACAAAACATAGGTGTAAAAATAAAAGTAAATTGTTATTTGTGTATGACAATGGCTCTTCATATTGTGTGCATATTAAAAAAAATCAATAAATAACATCTAAATAAATGGATTTCTGCAATGGCACCGCATGGGTTTTGAGATAGATCTGCTGTGCGTGTCTTTTGTGCATCTTTACATCATCTTTATTGTTTATTACAGATGTCCATCTTTTGTTACATACAGTTTTCACTGTGACATAAATAAGCAGATACTGAGTAAAGTCTCTTACAACAGTTCTTGCACAGCTTTAACATCAGCCATAGCTGAAATGTTTAGCAGTCTTCTTGAGTAGCAGTCTTGACTAGCAGTCTTCTTGAGTCAGATGCTAATTCAGTGGAATCTCTAACAGATTCAGTGAGTTTATTTAACGCATCATCAGATTAATTTATACAATAATGAGTTCACTAAACGATCCGGCTTAAAGTCACTGTTTCATAAACTGTGACTTTAATTGTTCTGTATGATTGTGTTTTAAATGCAGCCACACACTGACATTATTTTGCAATAGTTTCACATCAGTATCTTCTTCTATTCAGCCTGCAAGCATGTGTAATATGCAATAATGTCTTTCGCTATGGCAACTTAACGGTGTAGAAAACACTCTGCAGTCCTTGAAATCTTTTCTTGCTCTCTCCTGACATTTTTCAATACTTTCAGAGTTTTTGCTGTCAACACATTACACTTCACACACACAGACACACAGTTTCAATTGCTCCCTATGGACCTACCGCCTCAAACATCAGCACTATAAATAAGTCTACATTTATTTCTAAGGGGAATATTTATGTGCTTTAAAGCAATTGGCAACTGTCGAAGAACACCCTGTTCCTATTTACCACTTTTTTAAGGCAGTGTGTCTGTGTAGGTTTGACCTACATTAATGGGACAAAAATGGCCTCGCAATGTGATACATTGTGAGGTCGCCCCAACTGTTCTTGTAATTAATTAGGATTAGAAACATATGAAATCTATATATGCTGAAAGATTTAAGAGTGTTAGTTTAAACTGTAGGGTTAGGGAATTAAACATAACTATCTTGGTATGAAAACCCTTAAAGACGTTGTAATGATGTGTTGCTGGCTCTGCATATGTGTTCACATATTGGGTGGGCAAGAAACAGAGCTGGAAAATGATAGAGAGCAACACATGGGACTGTGTGTTAGGCCAGTACTATTAGCCAGTACTGAACGTGTTATAGGCTAATTTCCCTGCAAAAACAACACACTCCCCAGTGAAGATACCAGCACATGTAGCAATATCAGATCAGAAAAATGGCACAGCATGAAAGTTATCTTATTCAGAACAGCAGAAGGCATTGAGATGAATTCAATGTTCTGAAAATGTTTCATGTTAGCTTTGACGCTTGTGATTTTTCAAATGCACCACAATTTAACAATAAACAAATACATATAAGTAGATATTATGAAATGGTGGAAAAGAGAGAAATTTAATTAAAGGGGAAGTAGTGAGTGAATATTTGACAGTTCTTTTGTATGGAACGACAGTGATATTGACAAGTAAGGGGTGTTAACTGCTCGAGTTGCATGTCAAGGATGCAAGAAAAGTCAACAATGCTCTTTGTTCTTTCAAGATATGCATGATTTCTCCCTGTCAAACCACAAAGCTGCTAATTGTGATCCTGCGTTCACGAAGCAATGAAAGTGTCATTCATCTAAACACAAAAGCTTCTGGTTCAAAACTTGCACACTGATTGAAAAGTTTTTATAAAAATAGTTTAGGTGTACTCAGGAGAACAGTGTTTTATGCAATGTTTTCTGAATTCACTGTCATAACTTTTTTATGTTTACATTGAATCCAGTTTTCTTGTGGTGTGACTTCTGTTTGGAAGGGTTGCGAGTGTGAGTGCTCCCATCTGATTGCTTACTCACTCCGGTGCATGTATCTCTGATGTTGGCATTAGTATGATGAGAGGAAGGGAAATGTCAGAGGAAAATTAAAGTGTTCTATTATCATAGCTTTTATATCTTGCAGACCTGACGCCTGTGAAAGAAGGAACCTACATTAGCATAACAATCAATACCTCTATGTAGAGGGAAAGAGACAGATTTTTTATTATTATTGTTATTATTGTAGATTGAGTGTCAGTTTCTTCAAAGAATTTCCTGCTGGCTGTCTCTGTAGGTAAATGAAGTCAATCTAGGCAAGCGCATCCAAAATAGTGTGTGTGTGTGTGTGTGTGTGTACGTTTTATGTATTAACCTATCTCTCCCTCTCCTTTTCCCTCACTTTGGGAACACTTTCTCATTTCCAGACTAAAAAGATGCATTAGCTCTGTTAAACACATTTGCATATTGTGTTGAAAGAGGTTCGTTTACAGCAGTGATGATGAACTTTGTTCCTGGAGGCCCAGTGTCAAGCAAAGTTTAGCTCCAGGCCTAACCAAACACACCTGAAACAGCTAATCAGGATTAGCAGCAGGCCACAGGCAGGTGAGTTTTGGAGCTAAACTCTGCAGGACACCGGCCCTTCAGGAACAAGATTTATCATCTTTGGGTTACAGGATTCCCAGAATATGAAAGCAGATGCATATAAAACCTGTTGACCCAAAATAATCCTGAATAGTTCCTGAGTAATCCAAGAATTAAATTTAATCCTTAAATTATATATATAATTTATATAATTTAAGGATATATTCATTTAAATAAGTAAACGTGTGTGTGCGTGCGTGTATGCGTGTGTGGGTGGGTGTGTGCGGGTGTGTGTGTGGGTTATCATCAGTCTCCAGGTGTCATTGTCGGGTTTGATGTTCCTAGGGTGACATCTCCCCTTCATCTCCTCTGTCACAAACCCATCTCTCTATCTTTCTCTCCCTCACTCACACATACTTTATTATCCTTTAACGAGAGGAATATGTCTATCATGAACTTCAATCTTCTCTCCTCCTTTCATCACACCACCAATGCGCTTTTCTTGTCATTAGCCGAACATTTGCTGTATGAGGGTTTGCTGTGTGACCTATTAATAAGCTTCAGATGTCCCATTACTGAGAACATATTACGACAAGCATCTGGAAAGCTATAACAGTGTCTAGTGAGTGTCCAGTTATCATCCAGGGGAGTATGGCTGGATATTCGCATTGACAACCGCCGTGTTTGTGAGATGGCAAATGGCTCAGATTCAGTCAGGTTCAGATTC